>UCOM01002437.1:0-26444 GCA_900474385.1 Ormyrus pomaceus | reverse complement strand
GAAAAATATTAATTTCGCCCCGCTTATCAGGGACAAAAAGTGGGTTTTTCCGTCGGGTGTGGAATAAAATAATATACAGTACGCCGTTCCTAAAAATGGTATCGTTTCCAAAAAATAAGTTACTAGCTGTTGCACGTTTTTCTTTAAGGTAAGGAAAATACACTAATAGCTGTAGGAATTATCTTATAGTATATGACCGTCCCAATAGTTGGACACGTTAATTCACTGTGGAATTACTAGGACGGTGACAATTCTGAAGGTACTCAGTTGCAGAAGCATTTGCCTCATCGTAAAAACATTTTGAAAAAAGTGAAAAAATTGAAAAAAAGGATTTCGCGGTTACTCTTAAAGAGTCGAGAGGAATAAATTTTTAGTCTTATTTTCATAATTAACACTTGCTGGCGTAAGTAGCAATGTGCGCGATTTACATTACCTGAATACCGTGGTACATTTTGTTAACTATGTCTTTAGGGTAACCATGAGCCATAAGTTCGTAAGAGCGATGCGATCCTGGATACACGTGTAGGCATCCGTTCTCTTTGTCGCATTTTTCCATCGCTGTCCACGCAGCTACTATTTTATCAGCCGGACGAAATGGAAAGTAGTACAAGTCTTGATGTGGAGGATGCCTGTCAAAGTATTAGGTGAATTTGTTAATGTTATTCGTATTTTATAGGAGTGGTTTTAAATGGTTTTTCTATAATTCTATGCATTTTAATTGTTAAACGTTACTTTTATTTATTTAAAAACTTGGAAGTTTTCTCGTATTAATTATCACTCTTTAAACACTCTTAAAAATTTGTATTTTATAAGGATGTACGAAATCTGCTATCCAGAATTGCTCCGTTTCCTAACTACAACAACTCATTGCTGTTTCTTTTGTATTCGAAAAAACTGCGAATGAAAGTACAGAAAGAAATACTTGGGGCTAAAAGATATATACACTGCTCGTAGATTTCTATCCTTTCTCTCCTTTCTCCAATTCTTTGTTTTCGAGATTCTATTGCAGCGGCTTAGACGTTCGCGCGCAAAATTTACGGTTTTTTTCATCGATAATTTTCCCTCGATTCTCCAGATATTTTTTCGTTACCAAAAATTTTTGTTCGAGAACGAGGTATAATGAAAGTGTATAATAGAAATAGAGGAAGATGTAGACATCTAGAAGTAGAGCGAGAACCTGGGACGCAGGGATGCAAATGTGAAAGGTGAGCATTTTGATCGAACGCCTGGGGAATATTATATGTAATAGAGTACAGAAGCTTTTAAAATTTTATCTGAAGTTTGCATATTAAACGGGTGACAACTTGTGCAGCAACGGTAAACAAATTTTTCTGTAATAATTGTATTCCGAGTTTATTAAGTCCAGACTCGAGACAATCTAAATGGAAAAGCAGAAAAAGTAAGAAAAATGAGAAATGCATCAGTAAGAGGGGAAAGAACTATGGTAGCGATATATTTTTTCTGGGATAAAGGCATTGTATTTTCTAGGGCCGTGTCATAAATTCAGCAGCAGTATTTCGTACAAACACCAAAAATAGGGCCAATCTTCTAATTAATTTAGTTTGTTATAACTAAAAATATGAATTAATTTTTTTTATTCACATTTATACTTATTTATGCAAGCTAAATAATTATTGAAAAATTTTCATTCAATGTTTACCTCGAACTTCCGCTTCCTACGTCTGGAGGTTTAGCGATGAGCATACTATGGACGCCCACAATGTTAGGCCCGATAAAATTTTCAACAATATCCAGAAGCTGCTTGTTTCGAAAGTATTCTCGAAAAATGTCATCGTGCAGTATGTTTTGAATTTTATTCACCGACTTGCGGTCGACGATGTCCCTCCTCACAGTAGTTTCACCTTTCTCAACTGCACCCGTTGCGTAGTCATCGAATCTGAAAGTAATTTTTATTATACGCACGTAACGTAAGTTTTCGTAATAAACTTGGTGAAAATAAACTTTTAACGACATTTACCTTTTACTGCATTTAGTCAGTATTTAAAGGGGGATGACCCTAGGAATAACTAGAAAACCATTCCGCTCGTAAAAGATTCTTTGCGCTAGAGTCAGTCGACCGGCGTCATTGGTCAGCTTTAATGTTTGCATTGTTCAGTATAAATCTGTAACATAAAATTTAAGGAAAATAAATTAAAAAAGAAATTCTTCAAGCCTGGCTAAAATATTGATTAGTAATAAAATAAATGATTTATGATAGAATATATATATTGAATCTTTTGATAAAACCGAATTATAATATAAAAATAAAAAAATTCAACATGTAATACAGACTTCGATGTAATAACGTTGCAATATACTTTAATCATTGATTTAAGCGCGAAGAAATAGGAAGCCGCTTACATTTGCTCTTGAAGTGCATAATGCATTGCGGTAAACGAAACTCGTAATTCTAACGAAGAAACTCGCTACAGGTGTGCTAAAAAGCAAGTTGCAAAAAGTTTCTTCCAGCGTGTAAATCCGCTCCACCGAGCTTTACTCGGGACGAATACGAAGAAGGCGCTACTAACCGCGTCCATAAACAGGAAGAAAGCACGGGGGCGAGCTTGCAGCTTTATGTTCGACAGTCGGGCTTTGGCCCAAAAGAGAGAAAGCCCCGCGAGCCGAGGCGCAAACAAACGCTTGTGTGCCTCTCGGTCTCGAGAAAAGTGACCCGCGCCCCTCCTAGACTCGGTGCAGACGTGCGCGTGCGTCGTCGCGGGCACCGCCAGCACGTGGCGTCCCGCGATAAAGCTCGCCGAGCGAGCGGGGGATGCTCGCGCGCTGCCCGCCGCCGGCCGATCAAAAGCGCCGCGACGATCCTACGACGCGCACGTCTTTCGGAACGCCGTCCGTGCCCCTCGCCCACCGCTTTTCTCTATGCACGCGAGTGACGAGAGCCCGTCGACGGCGACGGTTTCCCGCTTTTTCTAGTACGGCTTTTTATCGGGATACTTTCAGATAACGGGGGGAGAGAGAGAGAGAGGCCTGCCGATAACGGACCTTCAGAGCGAGCCGCAAATAATGATACCGCACTTAGGTGAGTCCTTTTTTGCTCAATAGATTTCTCGATCGGTGGGGCGAGGAGGCGAGGATAAGGGGCTTTTCATTGGGGCTTGGTTGCCCGCTCGTATTACTGGCTTTCCTCGACACTTTTACATCTTATTCGATGTGCTAGATAAACTTTATTTTCGCTTTTTAGACTGATTTATGAATTGGCATTTATTCTGCAAAACTTTGATCGTTAATGATAATTTAGTAATAATGCTTGTCCATTCGTTGATACGACGCTCGGAAAAGCCATTATTCCTATATTCAATGCCATTTACTGTTTACTTTCTAAAATGCTAATCGTCGTCGTTGAAATTGATGGTTACACAAAGAAGTATAATAGTACACTGCGCCCGCTCAAAGTTTAAAAATAACTAAAAATTTTAACCTTTCTGCATAAAAACGAGAAAAATTTTTCACTCGTACGATATATTCCTTGTGTAAACAAATACGGTTTTGAGCTTTTTCACTAAAATACAAGCTCTCTTATTTTACCGTTGCCGCTTTTATGCATTCTTTTGCTTTCAACGAATTTGGAACTCGCGGTCGGCGAAATAAAGAATTAATCGACGAGATTTATTTATTCAGCTCTCTTAATTAAAGAGGCAGCGCGCTTAATTCCGTTATAAAACTTGGATGATCAATTACCATCTGTTCAGCTCGAAACAAAGCCTACTTACTGTTCGACTCATCTGAAAGCTATCAATGCTCATGAATCACACAACACGTGAAACTAGAATTTGAACGATATCGAGACTCGGCCAAGATTGCCCCGCAAAAAGGCCGCGCTATCTCGAGAAGAAAGCCGCGTTCCCGGCGTCTAATAAGAGAATGCTCATCACGTCCTCATTAGAAGGCGAAGTGGCGAAAAAGCAAGTCAATATTAATCCAGGAATTAGCGGGCCGTTCGGCTTATTTTCAGCGCTATTCCTCGGAATGACGTAAGGAAGCCAGCGGCGTTTCTCGCCGTCGCGCGATAGTCGGCGTCGCTCATCTATAGCCGCGCTCCGCATTAGGAGTGGATAAAGATGGATTCGCGCTTGTGTGCGGCGCGTGTGGCGGAGGGTTCGAGCCCCTATCTCTCGCTGGTATAAAGAAGGAGAGCAGTCAGGCAGACGGAATCGATGCGCCCCGTTAATTATTAATCATTAAGGTCTACAACCTGCCTTGAGTGCGTGTGCAGGCCAAGAATTCAGAGTACGTCTGATCTCGATGCTTTTCTTCGTTTTTTTTTTCATTCGCAAAGTAGGCTGTACACCGGCTAAAGCTTCCGTCAAGGAAAAGGCTTTCCCGTATATCACGGCTCAAAGTTCTTCACTGCAAATTGCAATTATTTAACCTTATAAATGACTATAAAACACTTTCTTTCATTCATTCATCGGATTTTTGAACTTTTTAAATCCCTTTTCAGATATTTTGAGAAAGTCTTGAAGGGGGTATGATTCCGTATGATTCTCGGAATAAGTGGAGGCATTCGACGTGCTTAATTTTCCACTACAAGTCCGCTTAGAATTCCTGAGAATCGACTTAGAAACCGCGGCGAGGAGTTTCACATCTGCGAATTCGCCGTCGTATTTCCTATTATCGCAGTCGCGCAACTACTTCCGGGTCTATAGATGTATATATCGCACGTACTCGCAGAACAATGAGCCCGGATCGTTCGCTCGCCGTTTTTTCCTTTATCCTCTTTTCCCCCGTTTTTGGTTTTACACGTTTTTTTTTTTTTTTTTTTTTAACGCGAAGCAGTTCTTGTTTTTTTTTGTGCCCGTCGGTCGGAGCGCGAAAATCGAAACTCGAACTTCCGGGACTTTGGCTTCGGCGATTTTTCGGCAAGCTTTTCGCGGTGTGCGTGTGCTATATTTTTGAAAACCTTTTGTGTGACTTTTTAGTATCGCTCGCCGGGGGTATAGTTGTTTGCTGTATCGGAACGGTGTGCGTCAATAATAATATTTCGGAATAACTTTGTTCAGGGTGTACCGTGCAAAATGAATGACTGCCATTTTTTACTTGGAAAATGTAATAAAACAGTTACTAAATCAAGACGAATGTTTAATTTAATATGAAAATTAAATATCAAGATTTACAAAAAAAAACTACATTTCTTGGATAAAAAGGGTAAAGTTAGAAAATCATTGTGTTGCGTCCTCTTCCGCATCTTACATTGTTCGAATCCCTTTTCTACAAAATATTTTCCTAAAAAATAGTCCAGTGAAAGTGGAACAACCAGTGTAATTAAAAGTATATTTCAGTTTTAATAATAGACTTGTTCTTAACTTTCTTCCATAATTTTTAGCATTTCTCATTCTGCATGCAAATTTTAATGAATACATATCATGTGCTTTAAAACTGGAGTAAACCATTCTAAAATTGATTTAACTAAAGAGGCCGTGTCGTGGATTTTGGGAGAAATGGGACATCATATGCAAACCGTACTGAGAGAAAACTTTTTTTAAATAATATTCAAATATTTATTGATTGGATTAGTTTAATATAAAAGCAAATACCAATAAAAATCTCTTCATTCCCAAATGTAGTCGGCTATTTGCAGTTTTCTATTTCGGTAAAATTTTTACAATATAATATTTTCAAAAAATAAAAGCTGAATACTTAAATGTTATTCACAATTATCAATAAATCAATAAAAGTTATAAAAATCAAGGAACTCGTACATACAATGCTTAAATGAAAAAGCTGATACTTAAGTGTCTACAAATTATATCCATCTTTCTTAAAATATTATTAAATTACACTCTTGAGATACAATTATAATTCTTTTTGGCGTTGAAGAATGTACTTTACGTAACAAATACGCGTTTTAAAATGCAACAGTTCCAAAAAGAAAGTTCCATATACGAACGAGTCTTAAAATCGGAGGATCAAAAAATATTTTTCCAAAATGCACACGTAAAGTTTCATTTTTTAATAGCGATGTAAATTTTGAAGTGTGATGACGTTCTTCCGATAAAGCCGAAGAAAAATGGAAGCCTCCCGCATCCTCTCGCATGTTCGTCGTACTTGCTCTGGTTTTCGGCGAACGATGCAGCTCGCAATCGTCGCTCCGCGGCGTATCAAAGAGGGACGACGATGCGATCGAAGTCGAACCGCCATTTTACGGAGGGGCGCTTTTTATAACGTAAACATTGTCAGATCTGAGGGTAGCTCTTTTAGGTCACCAGTTATAAGGGTTAAGTATGTTGACCACATAAAACCTGTGCGAATTTAAGCTCTGCTTCTGCAGTCGTTGTTTATCCGAGACGTTTACGAGTTCGCATTAACGCCCGCCCGCCTCGGTCTTACGCGCCATTTAAGGCGTAAGAAATTTTATTTCTTTTAATTTTTGTAGCTATTGTTTAGTGGCTCGTTCTTCGATTAGCGTTGGAAGATGCTGTTTTACTGCTTCGTGACGTTTTACGATTTTTCTTATATATCTCTCGCTTTTGAGCTCTTGAAAATCAAATTTAATCAGCTTTTCATCATGCAGTGATTCTCCTTTTATTTCGTGGAAAATTATAAGAGCTTCTTAAATATTTGTACGAAATTTCATGGATTAATTTTTTAGCTACCAGAGTATACAAGTAAGTATAAATTTCTACTCCAACAAATAATTTATACCTTTAAATAAATTAGTGTTTTATAACGATGAATAAAATAATAACTTTTAGAAAAACACTGACGAGCGGTATTAAAGTTTCATTGAAAAATGTGTCCGGATAAAATTGTCACAGACAAATATTTGTCAATGAATGCCCGAGTAATTTTTTGCTCCATCCTTCAATCACGAAGCGATAAAAAAAAAAATTCGAGGCAAATCGTCCAGCTTACTGTTTTTACGAGGCCTAAAAATAGGCCGAATTCAATTTGGCAACGTTTATAATTCGTCGCAGGGAGAAATTTAATTTAGTCCCCCAATAATTTTCCCCAAAAATGCAATACAGTCTCTTGCGTCACTCCGGAAAAATGCAATTTGAGGTTTTCGGGGGGAAAAAAAGCCGCTCGTCCGCAGCCTCGAAGTACATCTTGAAAGTGCTCTGCAGCAATGATTTCTATGTCCATCGAATCGCCATCGAGGTGAAAAGAAAAGCGGAAAATAAGGGAGAGAGCGGCGAAAGGGTACACACACACACACACACACACACACACACACACACACACACACACACACACACATACAGACGTTGGGGTCGGCGAAATATTTACGAAGTAGATATACATAAGATAGGTGGGAAAGAAGTGGTTCACGTTCTTCGCTCAGTTGGCCAGACACTCGGGCGACTCAACACCCGGAAAGATGCAGACGGAGCGCCGTGCCAGGCTTTCGCTCGCCACTTAATTCGAAAATTCGTGTCCAGTTTTTTTACCCCCTCGCCGCGCGGCTGTGGATACATAACGGCCGAGTCACGCCGGATCCGTAAATTTTCTCTCTCGCGCTCTCTTTCTCCTTCTCTCGTTCGGATAAAAGGCTGTTAACCCAGTTCCGGGCCACGTTGAGAGATGATGCTCGCGCGAGGGGTACGAGCCGCCAAGTCGTACCAGGCATTAACCCTCGATCTCTCATTATTCTTTCCGCGGCAGTGGCTACGCCGTCTCTCTTTCTCTCTGCTGTGTAGGTGGCCGCTCTTTTCTGCACTCCGTCTCAAGTATATACTCGCGTTCAATGCTAAGCGAGTTCAATGGTCCGAGTAACGTCTGTACTTGGGAGCTTTTATCACCAGCGAAGATCATTCTAATTATCCCCGGCTCGTGGGTCTAATTCGCCTCTTTTTAGCAAAATTGAACGGCCTTTTTAGGATAATTCGCTTTGTGAATTAAATCTACTTAGACATTTTGCGTCGAGCTTTTAACGGGATTGCTTCTGCCTATCTTACTGTAGCATTGGCTTTCATTTTTAGCAAGTAGAGCGAAAATAGTTATTGTCAAATTATAGAGATCTTTGTCTGATCGTAAATTAATTTTAAATGTTTTTTCCTATGATTTTTAATTTCATTAGATAGATGCTTTATTTTTACGACTCGTCGCAATGCTTTGACAAAATGGTATATTAATGACTGATTAAATATGCATTTTCTTAAAGCCCCAAGATGCAGTGTAAAGACAAGCTAATTTTGACTTGAAACATATAGATAGTATGTTGCATGTGCAGCACTAACTACTTCTCGTCTTATTCATTTCATTAGATTTTGAGAATATAATTTATATTCCTCTTAAAAATTCCCGCCAGAGAATAGATTATATTCTTGATTTATATTTTAAACAGATAGTTCAGAGAAAAAATGCTTATACTCGAGCGATGTATGTGAAAAAGATAATAACAAAATAAATTTTAGTCCCTTCGCAATTGCAAGCACCTGGTGAAATATTTGCATTGCGAAGAGTCAGTAAAATGCTTGTAGCACGAAAATCGAAATATGCAGCTATCCAATGGATGAAGGATTGTGAGGTTACTTCCATTGCCTCAGTAATGCAATAAAGTGCACAAAGATATACAGTCAAAGGAACGAGTAAACTTTGTTTGCCACTTGCAAGGCAGCATAAAAGGCACCGAGTCCTTTATTTCGACGCCAGCTGCGTATAAAAATTAGCAAAGCACACCGCGAAAAGACGTTTATTTAAAGAATATCTTTTGAAATGAATTGAAATATATAATCATTCGTCGTACATAAGAAGGTTAAAGAAAAAGGATTAATAATTCTTATGAACTTATTAGTATAACTTTCCATGAAACTTTGAGTTTTAATGAAATTTGTTACAATCCATTGAAGGAATGAATGGAAATTATATGAAACGGAAAGCCGATTAAATCTCAAGAAAACTTTTTTCAGATTATTATTCAAGGATTGAAATTCTTTAAAATTTAATCTAAATTTAAAATAAGCTTTTAAAATATTGAAAGAATACTTTTTGTAATAAATTTTCTAAAATATTGATATTTATATATTTAATATTTAATAGAATATACATATAACATTTGAAGGTATTAATTTAGCTTCTTGGATTGACGTTTTACGTGCCAAATGCGATGAAACTATTCGAACGTGAAATTACTTCACCAGATTAAGAACAAAGTAAAAACTTTCATTTTCTTGATGCCTGATAAGACGATTAAAATTTTACTTCGGCTAATAACTAAAGACTTGAGATTATTATTTGAGTAAAAATTTTAAAAATCTGAAATTAGATTCAAGGATGTACAAACCTGCGGCTCTGTATAAATAAAAACGACGCGCAAACCACCGGAACAAATACCAACGATTACGGTAGCTGCATTTTCAAATTTCCAGCCATGATATATATGACACTTGATATACCTTTCGACAGTTCTTTAACTCTTGTTCGGAAAAGTATTGCGTTCGTTCGTTCATGATAATCGAAGAATTTTTTTCGTACTGGACCGGTCGAGTACGCACGAATTACGATCATTGGCGACCAACGACGGACTATTTGCCGTTGAGAGCGTCCGAACTTTTTTCGATGAATAAAATGAAAAACGAGAGAGGGACAGTAAGTGAGGTGCGCGTCGGGCAGATTGGGAAATCAATGTTTCTAAAAAATCTGTTGGTCCAATACTAAAAAAAAATTTTTCGTAAAATCTTTTGTGTAATAAAGTTTTGCGAGCATAGAGTTTTAATTTTAAAGTTTAATGTGCGATAAATTACAGTTCGTATATATTCTTAAGCACCTGGAGAATTTGAACCAAAAGTCAATAAAATAACTAAAATATCACAAACGAGTCTTTAATAATTAGCTAAAATATTTAAATTATTAAACATTTTTCTAATATTTCTGATATTTTAATGAAATTTCTTCAGTGTCCAAAGAAGAAAGATTTTACAAAATTCCAAAGCACAAAAGAATCAAATTAAATTAGATTTAAAGCTTATTTTAAACGCTCATTAACCACATTTTTGAATGAGATATTTTATTTATAATTATTATAAATTTAATAATCTAGTGCTTAATTTTAATTAAAAAAGTAATTTACCCTCTAAAGAAGATTGCCTTTGACAGTACGCATAAAAAAATGATCTTTTTTATAGGTCATTAATAAAAAATAAATATAGGTCATGATAAATATAAACTTGAGTTTATTAATAATGAGTACTAATCCGATGTATGAAACGTAAATTTTTGTACAAGCACTCCTCTTGACTTTTTTAAGCAATTGCGTTTTTCCCGAGAAATCCAAAGAATTTCCGCTCCCCTTCAGTTCAATAATGGGCGCATCCTGCGCTCGAAGGATAAAGAGGAAAATTTATTTTCATATTTGAAATAGTCGCGAGCGTAAAGAAAAGGAGTTTAACGAAATAACTGTAAGAAAGCAAGCGAGAATGAGAGAAATACTTGTGACAATTATTAATGAGTGGAGCTTGATAAGATATCTATTGTATTTACGCTGCTCTTGATGCTTGAATTTTGCACTCAAAAAAGGTAGCACAAAAGAGAAGAGCAACAAGTATATAGAGTAATTTAAAAAATGTTCAAGAGCAGATAATAGAAATCTTCATTTATTTTAATATTCTGTACAAAAATATTTAAAAAATTATAATAAGTAGTAATTTCATCATATAATTTTGGATTTGGTTTAAATTGAAAATGCTCGTATTATTAAAAAAAATGTATTTATCTGAGTTGAGATTTCAGGCGGAAATCAAGATTCTGATTCTATTACCTTTACGAAGCAAGAGAAATAGTAGTTCTCTAGTACCAATTTGAAGTTCACTCGTTAAGACTTTGTGCTCGAGAAAAATTTCAAGTACGTCAATAACAAGATTTGAGAGAGCCGTTTATCCATCAGCAGAATTGGTTACTTATCCCTCTTAGCTATAATCTCCAAAGTTATAATTGAGAAATTATTTGATCTGCTTAGAAACTTACTCCACCTCTTGTATCGCATTATTTACTTTCGCAATGAAAATGTATAAATTTTAATTTCCACCTGCGAATTTTTCTGGGAAACACAAGTTATGGAGTTTTTTAGATAATAATTTCGTTTTTAAAAAAGGTCGAGAGCAATTTCGCGAAAGGTAAACACCGCGGGCTGAATTGCTCCCGCCCCGCATTTAATCCCTGACTGAGGCAAGTTTCTCGCTCCTGCCGCTGGCAAGCTTTTATGCCCTGTTTCGGGTGTAACCTCCGCTTCGTGCCTCTTCATATGAGGCTGATCTTGCCCGAGTTGTAATTTTGCACCCGCATGATGCTTCGAGCGGATTAGCACGATTATCGAGGCGGATTCAATTATTTTCGTTATCAAACTTTGTTGCTTTGAGGATTGAGTCCGGAGATTTTGCAAAGATAGACCTTACTTTCGAAAAGTAATGACGTTGCTCTGATTGAGACACCGTTAATTAACCCAGAAAAGTGTTGCGTGAGTTTTGCTCCTAAAATTGAAACGTAATAGTACTCATTTCTGTATGAAATACTAATGTATGTCAAAAGTCTATGGGATTTTCCTTTTAGCGCAAGGAAATTATATTACAAGCATTTTCTAAAAACATCTAATCTAATATTGATGTAATTAACTGATTTAAAAAATCAAATATTGATTGATTACAAAAATCCCTCTTTAACAATTGTTAAAGAGGGATTGATATAATCTACTTGATATAAGATGTAAATTTACACGTAAATTTATATGTAAAAGCATTTTCGAGAATTTAATTATATTTAATTAAAATAAATTTAGAACATTTTAAAGATACTGTTTTGCGATAGTTCTTCTTTAAATTCCAAAACAGCGTTAGAAACTCGCGTCGTTTTCTTCTATTTTACGAGATCGTCACCTTGCAATAAGACTGTGCATTTGCACACAGACGTGAAATTGAATTTTTGATGGGCGCATCGTACGTCGCTGCTCGGAGCAATCATACCTCCTTTTAAAATGAGAAGGTATACGCCATTTTTTAGACCAAATGACATTTCATCGAGTGGGAAATAAAATTGAAACGCGAAAATTTTTATGTCACTCTATTTTTTTTTTATCCACTTTATACGCTTCTAAGAAAAGCTGAGGCTGAAAGTATTTTATACCGCTCTTTGGATATTGATGAAAGGCCAAAGAAAAGGCATCCCGAGGCACCGAATTGAAAAGCGATGCCAATCTAAAGTATACAATATATATATTCTGAATAATAGGCGAGTGCAGGAAAAAAGTTCCGCTCACTTTGCAAGTCAGGCGTATCCTTTTAACGACATGATTGTCGCGTGGCGCGGCGAGCCCTTCGATCCTCGCGACATGCCACTCGACTATCGAATTCTTTCACCGCGGCGCAGGGCGACGATGGGATCGGCTCGTGTCAAGGTTGCAGACCGGGGGCAGGGCCGACCACCCCGCCGCGATGGTAAGAGTCCCTCGCGTGCCGTTTTCAAATCTCTCCTCGTTATTTACGACATTCCGCCTAATAACTTCTTCGGTTGTATAGGTTTTCTACCTGGTGTATATGTAGTGTGCAGCGCCGCGCGTAAAAAGAAAAGGTTACACTAGCTGGCCAGGATTTACGCAACCTCCTCTTTTGACTTTGTAGTTTTCTTTTATAGCCCCGGGTTAGAGTTTTGCTCGCCTTCGTATGCCGCGCATAAAAATATACTAACTTCTTGCCCGAGATTTCTCAAGCGACTTGCGGGCGCGAGTAAATTTTTCCTACGTAAGGCGCTTTCCTTTGCGACCGTTTTGCATTGACTCGATTCTACTTTCATTGTTAACGACTGAAGTAAACAAATTTAGGAAGATTTGACAACCACTGTATAGGAAACTGATTTCATACAGTATTCAGGGCCGCGGGTTTATTGTCGGGGTTGCGGCGAAGGCAGCGGCTACCAGACCGCAGAAGAGCAGCCCTAAGTTCTGCCCTCCCAACGTCAACCCACTTGTCCAGATCGTCAGTTGCGAGTGTGAGCGAATGGAGAATGTAAGTGTGCGTATGCAAGTATAATAAGTATGCGGTACGGTGGTGCATAAGGTAGAGACGGTTGGTTGCATCGTAAATTCGAGGCATTATTTATCGTAAACAAAGGTATTAAATAAAGTGTTTCATTTACTGTGATTAATACTTGCGCTACGGGACTCATCAGCCTTAATCATCCTTCATAAGCCGTGAAACAGACGAAGCTCGCCTTTCGTGAAAAAGAAGCAATTCTTTTACTCGGTTCTAACGTAAAATTTTGCAGATGGTAGACAATGCCATCTTTAAACTACAATAATCAAAGTATGCATTAGCCAGAGTCTTACTTTATTAGAATATTTTTTTAACTGACTGGAGCTGACAGATTGAATTTCTCTAAAATAAACTTCTTAGAAATTTAATAAATTGTCTTATTTGAGAACTCCAATTGTGGTAGTATCAATAGAAATAGCAGATATACAGATTAGTTTCTCGTTATTTATTAAGATTTTACCGATTTTAAATTTTCTTATTCGTATTCTGAAATAGTATTTCAAATATTGACGTATGCATACATCAAAACTAGAAAATTGCCCTATTTCTATCCTAGTAAATGCGAGTACCAATAAACTTTTCAAAATGTTACAGCAGTTTGATGGTTGACTGTAAATACTTGAGTATGTATGCTTTCATTGCTATTGCATATTATTTACGAGGAAACATTATACTGAATAAAATAGTTACTATGCAGACGAGAGTTTTTGACGTATAATGATGGGTTAAAGCGAGTCGTCAAAAGCTGCACATAAAATATTAAGCATTCTTTTTCTTCACGATGCAGATTGACACGAATGCATAAAAAATTATTTTCAGCAACAAAGGAAACTCAAGCAAAACATTATAAGTAACGGATTCTCGATTGTCTGTAAAAGAATGTTTAAATAAATAAACAAGAAAGATTTTCTTAGAGATTCTTCTTAAACTACTACTTCTCAATATAAGTTAGCAAGCCTAACTTAATTGATTCTACTAGGCAACCTGCTGGCTGAAACGAGAGAATCCCTACTGAGAACTTTAAGCAGACTCAACAGCATTCAATACTCTTTCCTTTGTCTTGCGTTTAATATCAACTCGAGCTTAACAACACTTCTGGTAATATTCTATATATATAGACTTGCTGATATAGTTTATACGTTTTGCAAATGCAGTAGGTAAGCATACAAATGTTAATTTACTATAAAAAATATTTGAAAAATGCGTAAGTTTTCAATGCAAACTTACATGGCAATTTTCTATCTTCACTTTTCAACAATCAATATATAAGTCGTTAGTTTAAATAATTGATATTATGGCTTGACACAGTACCAACTAGAGCATGCGTGCTTACAATTATTCTTACATTTATATGCCAGAATTAATTTCTGCCTTATAACTTGACTGTTTCTTAATAACGCGTAAGTAAACAAAACTTTTAAACAAAGCTGCGTGCTCTAACATCCATCGATAATAAAGACCACAGTCTCTGCGAGCTAAAAAAGTGTTATCCCTAAAAGTACAACCCTTGACACGAATGAGGTACACGCTTCGATGCAACAGTTCGGCCGAGCGATCCATCAGCAGGTTTTCACCTCATGATAAGAAGCCAAAGGAGAGCGGAAGAGCCGGAGAGAGAGAGAAAAAAGGCGCGGACATTCGAAGGTTGCTCGATCGCGTGCCGCAGCCCTCCGGACGAAAGCTCGTCGCGCTGCGCTCTGCGCATTAAAAGCACCGGGGGCTTAAAAAAAAAAAGGAGAAATAAATCCTTATCCTTAATAGGGGGAACCGACTCGTCGAAAGTGGGACACGTGCCGCAGAATCGATATGTCATTCGTGTCGTCCAGTTTTTTTTCAATTCGAAAGGGAGAGAGAGAGCGGGGATCGATGCGCCGCACGCGACTCTGTCCCCGCGCTTCTCTCCCGTTTCGCGATAAAATTTGCTTCTCCGAAAGTTCGCCGAGGCGAGAGCCAAGCGTCGCAGCCCGCGACTTTGCGCGCGAGTTCCCTCGGAAAGTTAGATGGCAGAAGCGTGAGGGGTTACTGATTGCCAGCCAGCTGATGGAAAGCGAGAGCGGGGGGGAGGGGAAGTCTTATTTTTCGGAAGAAGAGGGAGAGAATGAGAGACGGCGCTCAAATTTTCATTTTTCACGGGACTTATGAGGTGCGGAGTGATCTTTGTCGACGGAAACTTAAGACCGGAATCGACTTTAGATGAGAAAATGAAAAAGCAGAATTGACATCTTAGATAGTACGGAATGAAATTTGCTGTTAGTAGTTCTGGACGGAAAAAGGGGGCGCGGCTATTATAGCTGACCTAATTATTTAAGTTGCAGCTGACTTGATGATTTGAACCTTTGTTAAAGAAAAACAAATCAATATCGATCGATTGCTATAATTTAATCTTTATTCAAATCTTTATCGCATAAAACTTTTGTAAATAAATAAAAATGTAAATTACAATTTTTCTTAATTTAAGATGTTTTAAGCATTTATCAATATCCTGGCATGATGGTAAAAAAATTTATGACTACACTCGGAGTCACGTAGTTTAAAATTGAATGTTATTTTGCTTCGCTTACTCCGATGATATCGTAATAAAGGTAAAAAGGTAATAAATCAAGTATCACTGCAAGATTATCTGATAAAGCATACTACATGCATCAACATAATTTTATAAATAGATTTTAAAATTATTGAAATGTTAATGTACAAGTACATCAATAATAGTGTGGTATATAAATTAGTATTAAAAAGTTTAAAAGCTTATTATTTTAATAGTGTCATTAGGTAGTTCTAGATATTTTTAGTTTCTTAATACTAAGCTACTTTAATCAAACTTATTACAGACAATAAATTATCAAGAGGCGCGAGAGCGCCTCGAGGCAAGTTTGAGTTTCGAACGAATGACCAGCGTACGAAACTGCCATAAGCGTGCCTCTATACACATTAAAATACGGCTTTTAAGTTATTGTATTTTTGTTAAAATAAATTTTTAATTATATTTTTTAATTTATATATATACATTCGTGTTATATGTATAGCATTCGTGTAATATTTCAATATTTTTAGTCAATCTTTAATACAGAAAAAGGTTCATGCAAAAAAAGATTGACTATTTTTTTATTAAAAAAATTTCGTTTTCATGATCGCGCGAATACTTTTCATTTTATTCAAGAACCTAGTTATTTTTCTCCTTCTCTAGTTATTCTTTTCCATCAGTCCAGTGTCTATCTACTTATTATTTTCCATCGGTTTAGTTCTATCCGCGTGTTTGAATCAAAGACACCGACATTTAAATATTTATTACAGTTCCGTGATTTATTACAAATTAATATTTTCTTGCAGTTAATACACGATCACTTTGTTTAAAAGAATAATTAACAAAATTAATATTTTTTAAAGGGGATCGAATAATTCTTCCTTTTTTCTCCTCTGCAATTTTACTGGGTCGGCAATTTTACTGGCTCGTATCGTAGATGATGTCTCGCCGTCCTTAAGATGTTCCTGAACACCTAGATATCGCCTATCTTAGATGAAAGTTTTTCAAATTAAATCTTGAACAAAGCTTTTAATTTTTGATATTCTATACATTTTATTACCATTCTACAGAATACTTTCCATATCTGCTATCAACATAATTGCCGGATCCCGGAAAAAGTTCACGATGTTAGATTTACATGTAAAGAATTTTACTTCAACGTCGATACATATATAACTTCTACTATAATAATTGTATATAAATTGCAACATATTAATAATTGTATTTAACTGGCTAACTGCTAACATACCAAATCTTCTTATGTTGTCCTTATAAGTTTATAATCGAGAATATTCAATTTTAGTTATTCTAACAAAATTTAAATTACGCAGCAGTATTAGTATTCAAATTTAATTGAGCAATTATTTTAATAAAATTGATAATTATCCATGTTATTATAGCATGTAAGTAATTATCTTTTAATTTAATCATTTCTGTGTATACGCATTATTAATCGTACTCGTACTGCTTTGAATTACTGTCATATATATTCGTAAAAGAGAATTTATAATATTTCCCGTACTCGTTAAAAAGCATCTTGTAATCAAAGTGCTGCTATAAAATACGATTGAAAATTCATAAAAGCTAATTTTTGGACACGGTACAAACGATTACAAAATAAATCGACGCGGCGAAAGTCATCCAGTGGTGCAAAGCAATAGCCGCCTAATAGAAGAAACGAAAGGCACCCTGATAGCAAATAGTAATAGCCCCGAAGACCAAAGGAGAAAAGTCAGCGAAAGCATTACATACCGGGGACGAGGAGGTTCTTTGTATCATTATGCTAGCCGTGTGCCCGGCCAATTGTTATCGCCGATGCTGCCGCCTGCGTCTACATAACGAGGCCATTGCGGGAAGAATAAACGGACAGTCCAATGAACACAAAAAGGGTTCGATATAAGCTTGGAAATTGAGTTTGAACTTTACTGCCACCGTTGCGGCTTTGCTAGGTGGTAATTAGAAATGTAATCTGATATGCCCGTTGGTCGTTAGTGAGAAATTAGGATAAACATGAACCGCGCTCTTGTTATCAGTGCGCGAGTCTATAGAAACATTTTCTGAGAGAGCTTGTAGAATCAAATGAATGATTTATGCAACACCTTGGGTTTTGATGACGTTTCAAAAAAACATAAAAGCGAATTGAAAATGCGATGCGAGTTCGAGAGATTCGATTTCCGATCGATATCGTCCTTCGTAGGTGAAAGCTGCCTATATGAAGGTAAATTCAATCTCCGTGTGGCTCTGAATATATGATTATTAAATTATAAATTGCTTCTGTGAAATTAAACTTTAAACCTTTGAAAATGTTGATAAAGAGTATTAACAAACAAAAAGTAGATACCCCGAATTTTTATGAAAATGAATATTATGATAAATATCATCATCTCTTTTATGAAAATTTTCAAAAACTCGTTGTAATTCGAGCTTCAAAAGTCACAATTCTGGTAGGAAAAGCGCAAAACCTTTGAAAGCTCATGTTTAGAGTTCATAAAAACGTGTTTCGAAAAATCTGAGAAATTCGCGTGGGGTGAAAGCAGCGAAACTCCGGAGGTAAACACCGCACGAAAAGGTTGACGCGTCTAAGTCCATAGAGAAGCAAATGGCAGGAGAGAACAAGGAAAGCCACTAAAACGGCGGCTTTTATCGAGCGCGAAGCCCAGAGGTCGAAGGCGGAAAGGACGACGAAGAGGCGAAAAGGAGAAAGAGAGAAAAGCGAGGGCAAAAGGAAGAAGAAGCTCGCGGCCGCGTGTTTTATTTGTGGCCCTCTGCCTCGTGGTGAGTTCGGCTCGTGCACGTACATACACCTGAGAGGGTGGCCGAGCTTTCTACGTGACGCGGCGATACGACGCCAACCACCGGCGATGATGACGATAACGACTACGAAGATGATGATAATGGGGTTAGAAGCGCGGAATCGTAATAGAGCAGCAGACTCGTGCGCGATGAAGGAGGAAATTATATTTCGGAAGTAATCCTCGCGACCTCCTCTGGCTTCTCTCCCGCCTCCTTCTGGCTTCTTCTTTTTTTTTATTATCCTAGCCGCTTTTTGCTCGTTCATGCTGATTTTCTCTTATTTTCCACTCGCACGAGTGCATTAATTTTAGCGCTTCTTTCAACACGTGCATGCACGGGCAATGCGGACTTATTTTTACGCGAAAATTGTAGGATTCCTTAGTTCGAGGACAGATGAGTCTTTTAAAAAGGAACTGCTATCTGGAGGAGAAACGATGAATAATAAATTTAGTTCAAAGTGATTTTTTTGAAACGAGTCCTACAGTGGTCGAATGAAAGTAGGAAGGATCTGAACAAAGGTCATCTCTTTAAATGACGAGTTATTAAATTTATTTTCCAGTAATTAGACGTTACTTTTTAATATTCTCTCGTAAAAATTTATGCCAATGGACGGACAATTAGAGGAAAGCGGAATAAATTATCGAAGAATCAATAAAATTTAATCACGCAAAGTAGACCGCCGGAGGAAAGACAAGAAAATGGAAAATGATAATAGTTTTCTTCATTTTACGATTATATAACATATGCATAGTTCTTTAAAGCTAGAGAAATTCTTTATTATAATTATAACTATCACTGCATAAATACGTATGGATCATAATTGTAATTAAAAAATTGTCAAATATAATTAGCGCAGAAAGCAAAATAAATATAGAAAATATATATTTTATATTTTGAGTGCACTTTTATTGTAAATAACATAAAATGCTTGGAGCAAAATTTATTATTTTCTCTTATTTCAAGATCATATTAAAGTGTATTGTGTACCCTGTGGAATTGATGGTCTTTGAGAAAAGCTCCTAACTAAGAGGGTTTTAGTTTGGTAGACTTTAGCGAACCTTTTATAGACGGATTCTCAACTAAATAGACAGGTTTTCTCCGGCTTATCGACCGAAATAGAGTATTTGATATATTATTTACAGTCGTATTATTATATTTTTTCAATTTGAAAATTACAAATTTTTAATTTCATTCGTTTATTACTTATATAAATAATAATAACTCAAGCAAATATTACGCTCACTGGTAATTACGTTCAGTATCTTACTGTGTACTTATGTATACCAAGTTCAAAAATCGTTAACATTTTGAAACTCGTAATTAAAATTAAATTTGATTTTCATTTAAGTTTATGGGCAAATAAATGTACAGGCAGTAAAGCACGCACTAAACTTCAGTTAATTAAAACCTGATCCCGCGACTCGATCTTATTCAGTCGCGTGACATTTTCAACGTACGAGACGCAATTAAAACGTTCGCCTTTGTATTTGCTGAAGAAACAGAAAACTTTGACAACCAATTAACAGAGAGTCGAAATAAATGCTCCCAACTATTACAGAAAGCCAGGGAGCATTGCCTTAATTAAATCTCCTGCAGATCACTTCCAAGGAAGAAACGAACTTATATCTCAAAGGCATCTGTCATCGTCGATATTGTCTCTCGCAATTCCGGCGGCGACAGTAGCTTTTCGATATATATATATCTATATCTCTTCCTCTCTCTCTCTCTCTCTCTCTCTCTCTTTCCTTTTCCGAACCTTGAGGGCTCATCTCACGCTTCGAGGAGCCCAATAAACTTGCGCCTCTGCCACATCTCCTGAGGGACAAATTAGGGGGTTTCGTGCTCTTGAGAGGGTCATCTATCTAACGACTCGTCCAACGTATCCTTGCCTTCGAGTATTTATCCTCAGATGAACTTCTACGGACGTCGCGGCATTTTGCAAGTTAATTAACGCCGCACTTTTTGAAACGATCTGTGGATTAGGGTGCTTACCACGAGACGTAGCGAAAGGTGCACGGCAAAAAATTTATATGCCAAGCTTGCAAGAGCGATTATTGAGCTGAGAGAGCACCGAGTTCGTGAGTAGACTATAATGTAGACGATTAATGGGATCCTGCCGACGGTGTCTTGTGAAGCCTGCCAGAGTCTGATTTTAACTCTATACTAACTAGGAGAGCCTCGCCTCTGGGTCACTGATTTAGCTAAAGCTGCGGGATTTTTTGATAAAAATTGAGAGACAGGTGTTTTACTTCTTAGATGACCGCAGTTAACGAAAATATTTCGCAAAAATTTGAACATCCCAAAGGTGAAGCGAACTATAATAATACAATTTGAAAAGTTAAATAAAAATAGTCCAAAAATCAGATCAAAATAAAGATTAAGAAATTGAACTATAATATTTTAATAATTATCCGTAGCTATTGAACAGAGCAGAATTTTTTAATTTGACTTTTCTTATTTTTTTTTATTTCATTTACCGAATGAAACTTTATCATATTTTTCTCCGAGATCTTTAACTTTTTAACTAGTAACGACACGCACATACAGAATATACATTTTTTGTGCAGAGAATTATGAATGTTTATAATATACAATGCGTTCGTTTTTCTTAGCGACTATTTTAAAAATTACTTATACAGGACAAATAAAAATATAATTACGAGCTAAAGTATGATTTGAAGCATCCTCCATTTTTTAAAATTAAACATGCATATAAAACGGGATTTTTTTAAGGGCAATCAATGAGGTAAGAAATATTTTATCGACAATTTGCTTTTATTGCAGCAACGCTCGCTGACTGTAAAGAAAATGACTGTAAAAAAAAAAAAAAATGTTGGCACCCCGATGGGTTCCTCAATTTTTCCATTTTTGCCAATACAGTTATGGTCGATTAAAAACTTTTGGAAATATAGTCAGGTTGCAGGGTCTGGAGTTTGGTCAAATTTAGTCAGTCTGGGTTATTCATTCTCGTATATTGCGACGAAAGCTCTTATGTAAAACCATTAAAACTACATTATTTTAAAATTATGAGCTTCCAGCTATGATCGTAAATAGGCAGTTAAAGTTTCTTCAATTCCAACCTCATGTTTGAGTTTAATTTTCAATGGGTTTAACTGCTGACATTTAATGTACTATCAAATGGAAGCAGAATCATTTTGTGATATGATTCGGTAACAGCATATCGTCTCGAGCTCTTAAATAAAAATCACTTCGCTCAGACTGTAAAACACGAGCATTTCCCTCTGAAAGATTGACGAGCCGCAAGAAGGATGCATCCCCTTGAAGAATATCTGCCGGCAGTGGTACAAAACCGGCCCTACACACCTCGCGATCTCCGAAATAATTCAGGCTCTCGCCGAGGTCGGACCTCACAGGATCAGACATGGACGTGCGACCTTCGGAGAAAGGCAGCAGAACTTGGCCTCCGTCAATTAGAAGAGACAGGATCGTCTTGATGCTACACCTCGCGCGGCACGAGGGACCTTTCCCCGGTTTCACTGCGGATGACGGAACTGTAAAGCGCCCCAGGATATTTACTGCACTCTCCGGGATTGCGGAAGAATTGGCGGTTACGCAAAGGTCGCTTCTCTTTTCTCATGCCTGTTTACGAATCGACAGTTTTTTTTTTCTGATTTACGCCCTAATCAGTTTTGAGGCTAGTATTATAATCTGTCTTATTTATACGATATTAATGGAAATGATTTTATCAATCAGAATTGGGTATTGCTTCATAAATTTTTTTGCCTTTAATTCCATTTAATTTTTAATAATTTCTTCTTTCAATAAGATTGGAACGTTAATAATTCAATAGCCTATAGAATTTATTTATATCCAAAAATTTTTCACCTTCCTGTGAAATTTAAAAAAACAGATAGAATGGACATTTGCTTTTTGAAGAATGCCTGTTGAGAAAACATGCGAAAATGATCGAGCCGACAATGAACTCGCCTGATGAGTACCGAAAAAAAATATTTTCTCCGCGGTACAACGTCGTTATAGCTGACGCACAAGCGAAAATGCAGGCAATTTGACTGCGCGAACGGGAGGAAAATTTATTTTATAGAATTAGCGTTAACTCAAACTACGACCTCCGGACGATAGCGGGACTTTAACGTCGTTCGGTTATAGTGCACAGCGAGACGAAGCTGCGAGAGAAAAATAAAGTGGATAAATAGATAGGAAGGAGAACGAAGGAAGCGCCGAGAATCGATGATGCAAAGGCATGCATGTCTACCTTAACTTTACAGCTTGAGTTAGTTTTTATTGCAAGGCTGAAAGTCGGCCTTTTATTTTTGAATAATAAAAGATAATAGAAGATGGAAAGGGTAAAGGTTAAATATAAGGAAGGCTTAGATTCTATAAATTTTGTGATATATAAAGTGAATTTAAAAGGGAGAGTTGTCCAGAAAACAATAAAAAGTTTGATTCAGAAAAGACGTGAAAAGCTCTTTATAGATTATTGATTATTGATTCAATACCATAATAGTATTTCAAAAAGTTTCACAGCGGAGTGCCGTAAAAAAAAGTTTATTGTAAACAAGTAATTTACAACTGCCACCAAGAAAGGTTTTGCTTTATCTAATAACGATTTAAATATAAAAATATTTGAATTGCACATTTTTTTCTGAGCTCTTTAATTTTTTATACAATTATGCAATTTACTTTAATCAACACACGTATGGATTTTTTTGCGGGAATTGATTTAAAACCAGATAATTTACAGTTAAATATGGACGCAATTTTTTGATATGTCATCATAGCTATAAAGGATATTACTGTTATAATGGTTCAGTTATTAGATTGCAAATAAACAATTTATCTATTAGATTCAGCACTGCGACTGGTAAAAACTGAAATTCAGAAAGTCACGAGTTATATTGAGCACTTTTATGATATTAACTATTAATATTATTTATAACGTAACAATAAAAAGCTTAAATTATTTTAATGAATTTGATCAAGACTATTAAATGCGGATATTTCGAGCCAAGCAAACTTCATTAATATTTTCAAATTTATATGATGTACTGACAACGTATATTTCAATTTCAATTGAATAGCAGTGCATGTTTTGCAAATATTTTAAAGCTCACTTTTCAGGAAGGATTAATATTTCTATTTTCATAAAAATTATTTGGGTTATGTGCTCTATTTCTCCGGATCAAACTATATTCTTTCTTTGCTGATGAAAAGTGAAATATCGCATAAGATAAAGATGGATATAAGATATTGAGAATCTTATCTCCGCAATATGAAATAGTTTTCCCTGAATACTATTAATTTTTTTATTAAAGTTTTACTGATCTGATAAAATTTCATACAATAACACTTTTTACGTTATTCAATTATTTATAATTAGCCTTATCAAAATCTTATATCCTCATTTTTCAACTAATATCTCTACATAATATCACATTGAAACGAGCGTAATAAAAGAAGTCGGGTCATTAAAATTAGATGGAAACGCCTAGACTAATTTAAGCTTTCAGCCTTTAATCAATAAGGTTTCAATTACCGTCAGTATATTTTCGTTCCGGCGCTTTTTCGGCAGCACTTTAAAAATATTCCCAGTCTCCTGACGACTGTCGGGATATCTCGGATTCTTAATTAACGCGATGCCGCGCGACGGAGCAAGAAAGTGAGGGGCCGACACCCATGAATCAATATACTCGGGGCTGCAAATAGTTCCGCGAATGAATAATGGATAAATTTATTTTTTTTTTTTTAAATCGATATTGGCTCACGTTTGAAAGCAAGCAGCCTCTGCCGCAATATCGTTTGCTTAACCAAACTTAGACGGATCAATGGATGCGCATAATTTTCGCAGAGCGCGCAATTATTCATCTCGAGTGGAAGCGATTTTCAGTTAGTGGACCCTCGGCAATTTTCCTTAATGGCAGCTACCGTCTTAGCGGCGCTGATTGTGAAATTGAGACCTGCATCGTTAGGAGGCTATTCTGGAGGAGCCTCGGAGCGAAAACTTGGAAAGGGGAAGGCTATAGATATTGTGCACATTTTTACAATTTGCTTTACTATGCCGAGGACTGACGGTCAGAAAATTTTGCTGACTTTTTCGTCCTCGAGAGCTTG
This sequence comes from Ormyrus pomaceus, assembly GCA_900474385.1. NCBI lineage: Eukaryota > Metazoa > Arthropoda > Insecta > Hymenoptera > Ormyridae > Ormyrus > Ormyrus pomaceus. The sequence goes on along the minus strand of UCOM01002437.1, from coordinate 2,063 downwards.
TCAATTTCAGGGAAAAAGGCTCTCATTAATGTCGGATCGTAACGTCCCCTTAACAATTCATTAAAAAATAATGTCATTTATCAGCGATCAAAAGTTGTAGTGGAATTACGCAAATTGGTTGGTATGGAACTTTTTAATGAACGGAAGTTATAGTAAATAAACGGCCTTGCACTAATGACTTTTCAAAAGTTCCGGTAAAACTTCAAAATATTATCAGGACAACAATTAAAGTGGTTACTTTATTATTTCGAACTGGATAACCTTGTTAAGCAGTTAAACCCCGTTGCGAATCAACATTTAGAGTTAACATGAAACTTCTTAAGATATGTTTGATCAAAGCAGAGTAAACCAGTGAATATTTTTCAAAACCATATCGTTGTACTAGAATGCAGGAGTTATCTTGTTGCTGTTTATCAGCCGATATAGATGTGCAAGTTTAAGCAATTAAGTTCAGTTGCCAATGACAAGAATTAATTTCCCTGGCCTGAGTAAGACTACTACTCTACTTCACTATCAATAATAAAAAACCTGCCTATTTCATTACAATAGACTACTCAACGTTGTCTAAAAAGAAAGACATTCTAGACCAACATGAAAAAGGAAAGCGAGAGAGGCATTATCGAAGAGTGAACGAGTTATTGCGAGTCGCACCTGCCAAGTCGGGTCGTCGCGTATTCGCTAATTTGTCTTTGTCCCAGGCGTTCCAGCGTGTCGCCGCTCGCTTTTTCCTGGCGCATCGGCCGGAATTTCGTCGCAGCTCCTCGCCGGTCGACCCAGTTGGATCCCTAATTGAATCTGGCCCCGCGCCGGCAAGCAGAGCGCGAGTCTCCTGCAATTGCTCGAGCTCCGGCGAAGGAAGAAGCGAGCGCGCACGCAGCGCGCCCCGAGAAATTGAACGAGACGCGCGCCGCCACCCGCTGGAGCAGCGAGCTCTCTTTGTTTCTCGACTAAGACCTGCAGGGTTGCTTATTTGCCTCGTCAGCTGAGGCGGCTACCATCGTGTGTACAATTAACGCGAATTCTTTAAACTTTGTATCGAAATTATTAACATTTTTGCCCCGGAGAAAATTATTTTCAGCAAACGTCTGACTCCATTGTTTGAAGAGTAAATTATTTACCTGAACGATTTGCAAGTAAAACATTTTATATTACATAATATACAAGTACTTAAATTATTTTACATTTACTTTAATCTTTTCAGGGATACAAAAAAGCTCATTACGTAAATCGTTATTTGAGTTAAATACCACTTTCAGTAAGAAAGCAAATATTTCTTTTTAATTCCCATGCGTTTTAATTAAACGCAGTGAATGTTAAGTTTATGAGAAAAGGCATTACGAGTTAAATTTACTCTGTGCTTATAAATTGGTCTTTATTAAGACGACTGTTTTGTGTAACTTTTCTTTTGTCGAGGGAGACCTCTTGGCGTCCACTTCAGCAGTCTAGCGTAACCTAGCCGATGGTCCACATATCCTTCATTTTTTTATTTTTCTATTTTCTTTTTACCTCACGCATTACCTCCTAATAAAACTGTGCCTTCATTTGCCCAAGGTTATATATTTGTGGAGCGGGGAAACTATAATGTTTGCCTGTGGCAAATCCAGTGGGATAAATCCTGATTATAGGAAAACCCGCTCCGGAGTTGGTCACGGTGTATTATTTGATTTCAGAGTCTACGTCACATTGGACAAGCTTAAACGCCAAAATCATACGTCTCACGCCTCCCGCTCACATTTATAGGATGTGAAAACACGCATAATCGATCGCACAAAGTTGCATAGGCAGTGGTCACCCGCCATGCAAGTATTTGCACGCGTTCAGCGCTGCTTAACTCATCTGAAGATTGGCCGAGGCGTGCTTCCGCCACCATGCCAATGCGTTATTGTTACTGTTTTGTTTAATTAAATCTTTTAAGTTAATTAACGCAAAAACAAATTAAAATTCCCAGGTGAAAATAATTTATCTTATTTTTATAAAGATTTTATATAAGTTTTGTAAAGATTTGGTTCTATACAATTTATATAAAATTTTTATTTAAAACTGCAAAAAATATGAGCTCCTCT
>UCOM01002436.1:0-26306 GCA_900474385.1 Ormyrus pomaceus | reverse complement strand
TGGTTGGAGACGCATTCGTTTTCCAACTCTTGTACTGACAAGACGTTCAGTTCAAATAAAATAAAATAATTTAAAAACCAGCCTTGTACGCATTTAATTGTTTTACAATGTGCAATCAAAAGAGAAGAATGATTTAAAATGAGAAATAATAATTAAATACTCCAGTAATAATTTCCTTTTAAAAAATGACTGAAAATCGCATTTAACACTTTTACAGCTGTAATTTCTAATTCCGTTTCAGCCGCAAGTCAGAAATTTTCAGTCAACCCCTCGAGCTTTTACTTAATTTTTCAAAAATTCTTTTGAAACATTGAAAGACAAACTTTTTTTTTTAAATATCTCCCTCGCAAGCAGAATCTTAAAAGCGCTCACAGAATTTGCTCTTTTCACGCGGTAAAACAACCAAAGCACATCCAAAAGAACTTACATGCTTCCATACTCGTCTTTAAAAAAAAAAAGAAAAAAAAAAGCCGTTTGAATATTAAAGCAATAACTCGTGTTAAGATCGCTCTTGCAATTCTTTCAGAAAATGGACGGCAACAAGGACGGCGTGGTGACTCTGTCCGAGTTCCTAGAGGCGTGCAACGCCGACCCGGAAATAACGACGAACATCGCGGCCCTGGAGACTGCCTTCTGACACGCGGCGCGGCCGCTTTATACACCTTGGACTTGAACGGCTGGCTGGCAGAGCCTGTCAGGCAGCCTCCGTTGACATCGCTTGGAACTCCCGATCCGAGCAGCGACAGTCTCACAGACACACATTCACACACGTACACGCACACAGTCACACGAGTACACCGAGCGTTCGAGGGATGGAGCGGCGACCGAAAGTCGCTGGAAGCGAGGGCGCTTTCTTTAATATTGAGAGTCTTCTGCAAGAGGATGGAAGAGGAAAAGGTTTGGGGTTTGAGCAGCGAGTCCGGCGTCCGCGGAGCTCTGCGGTCTCGAAATTAAACCTCGCCAACAGGTTGAACAGGCGTTCGATCGATGATGCATAAACGAAGGAGGTCCGCCCGCGGAGGTTAATCGAGGCGAGAGACGCGCGGGGATCGAAGAATTGATAACGGTGCCAAATAAAACCACGTGTTGACCTTAGCTCGTAGCGTTCGTTTGTTAAAACTGTTGAGGAGCGCGGAACGTGCAATGACGGAGCTTTAAACAGATAGACGAAGCGATTTTGTTACTTATATATTGGAGATGTCTACGTAGAATTGTCGTACGGAATTATATATAGTTTGACGATGCTGGTGTACAGAGTCGAGAAATATTTCCATTACCTTCCGGCTGCGCTCGAGCGTGTCGTTAACTTATGTTTGCGTTCAATTCCTTTCAGCATCGTCGGGGGTACCAAAACTTCATCGGCAGCCTCGAAGCTGAATTTCCCGAGCTGAAGTCAAATTATCGGTCGCGATGGATAATATTTATAAATCAGAGGCTAAATATTAGCTTGTCGCGGAAAATTAAAGTACGTTAATTTGACGGACTCGCAAGTAGGACTTGTTTTAATTACCGGAGATAATTTAAACTTTAATTAATTGACGTGCCTTCATTTAGTTCGCGCTGACTTAAAAATTTAATAATAAGAAACATTCGTTCGAATTAGGTTAGCCGTTCTCCATATTTAACCAGCTGCAAAACGGCGCGGACTCTAATTAAAAGAGCAAACCGTCACGCAGAGTCGCCTAATGAAATTTCGCGCGACAAATTCAGCCCGGGAAATCCAGCGGAATTATTGCGACATGATGCGCGGCGCTGGATTTTTACGAATATAAGAGGCGACGGGTAGATTTCGGCTTCGGTGATGTGTCGTGTCGATTCGAATTCGAATGAATTTCGGCGGAGCTGATAAAGGAGGGAAAAAAAGTACACAAATGTAGGTAGGGAGGAAAACGAAATTACTGACGAAATAAAGATATTTAATTATTATACCACATCGTAACAGAGTCGATGGAGGAAAATATTTAGGGAAACACAACTTAAAAACAGGGAAGGCTATATATTAATATATAGATGTATAAATTAAGCGCGGACGTTGCAGAACAAACAGATATAACGGATTTGGAAAACTGAATGTTTCTTTAGTTCTCATCCAACCGAGTGCGTAGTGGCGGGCCTGCGAAATCATTATTTCCCGTATAATGTTTAAGGTGCCGAAAGGCTCATAAATATAAAATATATATATATATATATGTGAGTAAGTAAGTTATACATATATAAGAGGTAACGGGGTTTATTTTTGTGACGGGTACAATTGAAGATATTTTAATAAATAAAGAAAGTCGTTAAGGGGATAAAGGGAAAAAGAAAATCTAAGAGGTGCGCCGTTTCGCGTTTTATTAGACGAGGAGCTAAAACGAATTTCTTTTAATTTTTATACTTGTAGATAGAAATTGAAAATATTTAATAAAGAACTGATTTACAGATGATTTCTTTTAAACGGACGGTTCTTTTACTAAATCTTAGTAAATCGATTAAAGGGCGTTTGAATTTATTAACCTTTTGTATGGAAAAATTGTATTATAATAATATATATTGTTATATACTTAATAATTACCGTATTTTAAGTAAATTTTAAATAGTTAGGAAGACTCGATTGAAATGCTTCTTATTTTATCAAAAGTAGAAAAAACGACGAACGCGCGCACGTATGCTACGGTGGAATTTACAGTAAGACGCATATAATCTTCTTTACCATCACTGCCTAGTTTCTCGCGAGTTGAAAAATCTATATCGAGCAACGGAGAAAACGATCTAGAAGAAGGGGAAACAATACGCACGAAAGAATTATAAAGAATCCGCATTAAGAGGTTTCTTCGCTTGCTATCAGCAGTTCTAGATTCCGTATGAAATTTTCGTTCGGTCATTAAATCAACAAGTATAATATACCAAACGAATTTTGTACGCCACCCAGAAGTCGGAACACGAAAACTATATTAACCAATTCTAGGACGCTCATTATAGTTTCCGAAACGGTTTCGTTTGTCTTCGCGTGTACAAATAAATGGAATATTTTTTAATAACCGAGGCATTACGTGTCCCGGCTTCGGTTCGCTGCAACTCGGAGGCTGAAAGCATTGCATTAACCGAAGGTGACGACGGAGAGAAACGAAGTCTTCGATTATTAGCGGCGCCTTGGTTGTGTTTAGCACGTAAGCTTAAATTAATTACTACCGTTATTTATTGTTACTATAACGAATGAAACTGAGACGAGCATCGAATGCTCGACTCACGTCAACTCTATCACTACCGCATGTCTTTGAAGTTAACCGTAAATGTATAAACAAAATTCGCATAAGAAGATGCATATTATACCATGGAATTATCGATGAATTTTAATGCAGAAGCGCCGCGATCGAAGCGGGAAGCGAATATAAAACGATACCTACTATCTCATTAAATTGTAGATTCGAGTACAGAGGCGAGAGAGGGGAGACGCGAGGTGCTGGCGATCTTTATTATCGGAGGTGCGTATCCGCGCACTCTTGCCTCTGGCTCAGTTGTAAAAGATTATCTGTCGTGTAGTGTCAGAAGTACAATCTCTCGCAGAGTTTCTCTATAGTTAAGCAAGCTGTGCAATTTTGAAATTTCTCAAGCCTTGCGAATTTTTAGGGAAGCGAGCTACCTATTGTTTCAATCGTAAATATCGAGGCGAATGACTTAAGAGCTCAGAATTCGGGATAAATATAATGCAATTGAAAATCTTAGGTATACAGTAAGTGAAATCCAAAGCGAATTACAGAAACTAATAACTTCTCTGAAAAAATATAATGCACTCTCAAAGTTTAAAGCACTACAATTAATTATTTTCAGAATTGGAAAAAAGTTAAAATTATAAATAGAACGCTTTCTTGAACTGATTGCAAAAACTCATTGAAACAAAGTAGCCGTCTCCCACTTTTACTATCTGTAGATAGAGAAATGAAAGAATAAAAGAAGTCTATGCGTTTATCGACTTTGTATAGCTTTCGCATGATGTAAAATGTACTGTAGAAAGAATTCTATCTATCTGTCAGCGTCTACACTCTACAAAAGAATCTACACTTCCTCTTCTCGGTAGATAGAGAATCACTCAACGTTCGTCTTGATTATAATCGCGGATGTACGTAGACGACAGCGACTCTTATCAGTGCGCAAAGTGTGACGAAGGGAAATCTTAAAAATCAAGAATTGAAAAGTATGACAAGTAATCGAATTAAGCTGTTCGATCAGTCTCCGTTTATATTTTTTTTTTCTTTTTATTTCCGTTCAAGATAACTTTGTGTTACAAGTTTTTAATTTTTTACTATTTTAATTTTAAATTTGAAATACTTTTGTCAAGTCTTTGGCAACTACATTTTCAGTAGTTTTTAACGAACAATTTCAATTTTATCATCCATTTTGATTTGGAGACTCGACAGCATCGAACAAATGGCAATGCAGGTTTTTTTTTAATAAACGTATTTTTGTATTAAAATTGAAATTAAGTAATAGAGAACTATTCTCGTTATTTTTCACATAACAATAATAAAATAACAGACGAAACAATTCTACTTTCTGATAGCCTGTTTTTTCATGTACAAATTGAAAGGTAACAAAATCGATCAAATTTATAACCAGATAATATATTTTGACACCAGATCGTCGATTTCGCAATCAATATGAAAAAAAAACCAACAAGCAAATATTTTCAAATCGACCTTACTCTTGTATAATAAAAAGTAATAAGAAAAAAAGTGAAAATAACTATTTTTTTTTCTTTTGCAATCGATGCAACAACAAGTGACGATAATGATGACAATGAAGGTATGGAACAATTGCGAAAACGATGGAACCCGACAAATACAATGATAAAAATACAAATATGATCGGGCTGTGCTTGCAATGGCTGAAGATGGTCCAATCATAGACTATATATAAGATTATATGTTAAGAGATTATATATGTATAATAATGCTAAGATAAATAAAACTATATATAGAGAAAGAGAGATATATAAATATATATATATAAAAGAGGATAGCCTAATCGTATAATGATATAGTCGAAATGCAAACGCCTGAGATAGAGAACGAAAATTGTTTAAAAAATGACTGTACAGTATATGTATATTATATACAGCGCGAGTAAATCTCGTACATAAGCGTTATAATTTTTTTACGTACGTTGAAAATGCGCTGCAGTCGCAAACTTGCGAGATATTTGCATTGAATCGAATTTTCTATGTCTCAATTCTTCATTCACTTTTACACATACTTGCATTTGTAGTTTTGCCAGTTTCGAAAGTTACTTTACGGTAGACTTGGTTGCCTAACTTTTATTCTGCTATCTATCCTAAAGGATATTATTCCTTCCAAATTTGATAAAACTATTTAATCGAAAGTGAATTTAATTTATTATAGTTTGTAATTTTCTATATAATAATTCTTTTTCAAATATACCTTTCCCTTTTAATCTGTTTATATTTTACTTTATAATATGATACAATACTTGGCAAAATTTCAAACGCTTCTGAATCGATAAAACGAAAATTTTCAAGGTTCAAAAGCAAGTATCTGCAGCGCATCTCGGCGCTGCGACTTAGACAAAGTAAGTCCTTTAGCTTATATCGAGGATGTGAAAATCGTTGAAAACATTTATAATAAGTTCTCAGGCGCGTCACGACGGACACGAGTTTGAAAATTCGCAGAGATATATATATTACAGACACAGGAATATATTATTACAGCGTTAAAGATTAAACGAGGATAATTCTAAATATTAAAGAAAATAAGAGAATTTAAGAGAAAACCATATGGAAGAGCGGAGAAGGAAAATAGAGCAGAATAAAAAGGAAAGATGAAAATATATATGAAAAAAAAACATGTACGTTCACGCGGTGATATATTTTCAATGTAAATCAATATATGTATATGTCCATGGTAAAGCTACGTGTCTTATAACTTTTTAAACTAAATAAGCTCGCCTACGACTTTTTGAAAGCGAAATTCACAATTGAAAAAGAAGTTTCAAAAAGTTCACGATAAAAAATTATTCTCATTTAAATACGGTTGTTAAGATTTCGAACAAATTTGATATTTTTACAGAAAAATTCGAAACAATTATGTCTTCATTTCACGATATTTATAATTATGAAATTAAAATTGATTATTACTAATACAGATGACGCAGAAAATCATAAAGACATGTGCTAAACGGCATGGGTTGGTTTGTGCACATAAGAATCGTTTAGCATTGATAAAATTTATGTATAGATTTATTAGGCTATGCTAAATTATGTACAATTATTGTGTGCATACACTAACTCATAAATGCCCGCTAAACAGCGCGCTCTTTCTGTTTGGAAGACGAAAATACGCTCGAAATGGGACTTTTACAGAGGGGTGAAGGGTTACTTTCATTAGTCGCAGCATGCGAGCACATAACAAAAAGTAATCGTTTGAAGTATATGATTGTTAAATGTTAGAATAATTAAAGTGATGGCTCACGAATTATAAAAAAAAATGTTGTACGAAGTGAAGAGAACACGCTGGCGAATCATTAACAAAAAAAGCTCCTTTCGCTTTATCCTCGTTTTTGTAAATCTTTGATTAAGAATCTCAAGGAAAAAGAAAAGTTTGTATATTTTGAGAGTACGGATTTGCTGAATAACGAAATTCTGAATAATTTAAGACAAAAATATTACAATAAATATATCATTAAATTAAAAAAGTTTATGAAGAAATATAAAATGAAGTTTAAAATTATATTAGAAATTATAGAAATTAAATTTTTGCAAATTAGTTACATTTAAAATTAATGAATTTTTAAAAGATTCAGATTTAAAAAATAATATTGTATTCAATCTAGTCCTTTTTTAATTCAATAAAGTAATTGTACATCTTAATCATATTACGATTACTTATCAGTATGAAACGATTTAGATGATTAAGAACGGTTAAAAGTAAGAAAATAATTTTTTTTATATTATAAAAATGTGTGTTTCAGGACAAAGTATGAGTTTTACATCTTGATTAAATATTATTGTGAAGCAAAGGACAATGATTGAAAGATCTCGCGAAAGACGCAAACAAAAAAACCGTATCAATAATTAACGAACAGACGCATTAAAAAATAGCCGTAAAAATTTAACTGTTAAATGTCGAGAAGTAAACAAGTACCTAGGATCAGACTTATATTGTACTTCGAGGTGAGAGATGGTATAAAAAAAGGCATAAATGTAAACAAATACTCCCACCATCTACACGCAGACATACATACATATACAAAACAAGTAATTAAGTGAACATTATTAATTTGGCTGGAGCAGAACATACTAAAACACCGCGCAGTTACCACACACTGCCCGTCGCTTAATCCGCAACGAAAAATGAAAAAAAAAAACAGAACAAAAGTATTTCTTAGCTTCGAATTACTTGCTTCAACCAAGTCTGATCTCGCCACTGCCTCGAGAAAGGAATGAGATTGTGAGACTTTGGCACATGAGAATAAAAAAAGACACACACTACCATATCAGCTTATGTAGCCATTTGCGATTCCTTCAGTTGAGTGTGAAATGATTATTTTGTATGAGTACGTACACTGAAAAACAAATATTGTTCAAGTAATTTGCACCTCTTGCTTAAAATAAGAAGGCAAAGTGCACCACTTAATCGAAGTTAATCTAAAGTTAATTTTTAGGTAAATGAGAAATGTTAGAGTTATTAATAAACAACTGAATTTTCGTTTTTTAAAGTGTACGTTAACTGAAATCAAGGCAAAATTTTTATTAATGCATATAAGCGCTAGATATGCACTTTTATTATCATCGAAGCGTTGCGGAGTTGATTCTCATATGATATAGTTTAAGCCAGAGCCTATACTTCACAGTTCGTTTTCATTGATTATTACAGCGAATGAATTAATTATATTGTATTATAAATGGGAGTATGTAACTATTTTATAAAAATAAATAGATAACTCATGTTTTTTCTCGTTTCACTTCAACCTAAGAATTTTCCCGCTATTTATTAGTAAAATTAAGCGCTTTTGTTTTCAATATAATACAAACGTTTATTATATATTTTTCGATATTGTTCTTTTATACAAATTGATAAAACAAAGCTTGTGTACGATCGCAGTTTCACATGGCAATGAGTGCTGAATTCATTACAAATCTATTTATTGGTGTGCTGACTTGTTTTTCTACTTAACGTAGTCCTTACATAAATACAAAATACAATTAAATTATACAATATCTTACATAAACGTGTTACAAAAAATAGTGTGCGCTAAAATCAGAGCATGTACGAATAATTAATAAAGTAAACTCGGGATGTATTATAGACTATCTATTACATCAATATACATAGAAAAAATCTCAAGATTAAACAATATTACTTTTTTACATATGTACATTTATTAAAAATTTCATAAAAATTCTCTTAATCTTTTTAAAAACATTTTGTAACAGTGTAAAAATGTAAAACTTAATCTAATCTATATTTCACTCTACATAAGGACTACCTTAAAGATTGTTGAATTATCTTTTGACCAAAGTTCTGAGGACAGTATAAGTACACCAAAGAGACCAATCATTTGGTTACTTTAAGCATCTTATACTTAAAAGTAATCTGCAGTCTTTTTGTAGAATGTTTTACTATGTTTTCGATGCTAGCTTTTGTGCCAATTCCTGGCTTACATATTCCCAATACTTTTTACGAATTTTATCATATTCTGTAGATAAATTTGTACATAGCTGGAATAAATTTGATTTAATTAGTGGTGATTTATTTATTAAATTCATAGACCCTTTGTATTGAATAATCAATTATCAATTATCAATTACATACCTTAAATGCCAAATCAATTTGAAAAAAGGAATCTTTCGGTTTGGAACTGAAGTGTCTTTCTTCACAAATATCAATAATACAAGCTAAAAGATGATTAGTTCTACAACCTTCCTCATATAACTCTTGGCACTTATCTGCAACCTTTTTATTAAATGCCAAACCACCATGGTCTAACCCACCTTCTTCACGTTTTAAAACCCTAAAAATTATTTAAATTAGTTTTTAATTTTTATAGTACTACTAAAATAATATAGATGACTATTATACCCTCTTAAATAATTCCAAGCACTTTCATTTTCGGGTACTTCTGTAATTTTTTCAAGTGTATAGTCTACTTCACGATCAACAACTTCTTTTTCAAACTTAGTAGTATTATTTAAAACAAAGTATCGTTGATTCCATGCAGAATTGTTACGAATATCCTCTCTGATTAATTGAGCAGCATACTCTAATTCATTTTGAAATAAGCTGTGAACATTAAATAAAACATTAAGTAATAAAAAATAATTATTTTTTGATTTGATTAATACCATATAAAATTTTATTTATTTAATTAAATAAATATGCTTACTTAAATGTGGAAATGACCCACTGTCGATGTTGCCAAGCATGATAATTCTTAGCATCTTTTTCTAAAATAACACTAGTAAATTTAAGTTCAGCACTGGGATCCTGCATCCATTCAACAATAACTCTTCTATGATGCCAGACTTGATAATTTTTAAAATTACATCTTATCATAACTTCAATAAACTTCAATTCATCTTTGAGATCAACTCCAAGCTCTTGAAGAATTTCTCTTCTGTATTGCCACACTGTGTAATTTGCTGCATTCAACCAGATACAAGCAGCAGTTAAATGCAAAGCCCGCTCTGACTTTTCATTAGACTTTAATATGGCTCTGAAGTAATTGTGTGTTTCTTTAACTGAAATCACAAATTGAGAAACAATAAAATATAAAATCTATACAAAATAATGATACAAAATATGAAAAAATTAATATAACTTTGTAAACTGTTTGTAACATTACCAGGAAATAATAGTAATAAAATATTCATAAAATTATGATTAAACATTTTTGAATCATGCTTACCAAACAAATAGTAAGGTTATGACAAGTAAATTCAAAATGACAATATCAAAAGTTAAATCTTACATTTTTCAGAATAGGCGATTGCCACGATAGGATTAGGCCCATCGTCCTGTTCTATTGGAACGACATCCTTCCACTCCTCTCTCTGACTGTACGGCACCCAGTCCTGGTTAACTTTACCATTGACTTCCTCGTCAGAACTGACTTCTTCGTTGTCCGACATGCTGGCGCGGATATTAATGCAAATGAGCGAGTGACAGACCGCGCGCAAGCAGCACCTACTTCTCCGCTGCTCCTCCTCGTTACTGCTTTCACGGCTTTCGATTATCCTGGCCAGACAACCTTCTTCGCGGACCTCTTCCGGGTCCCTACTCCCTGAGTGCCTCTGACGCACGCTTGTGTCGCTGAATGATAATACCAACAAAGTCTCTGGTGGTTGGGATACTTTATTAGTTATAGTTATAGTCTATAGCGCAATAGTGCTACAGCGCCCGAACAGCGGTGCCGCCGTCCCGGTGAGTGTGACTGATAGTGGTAACACTTTCTGGGGGATCGTTTTTCTAGCTGCGCATGAGCAGCAGTCGCCATTTTTCTGAAACCTCGCACACGAACAACTTACGGCGTTACGGCGAAGCCCGACGGCGCGATTCAGAGAAGGTTATGTATACATAAGCAAACTTCTGAAAATATTTTTCTTTTTTTTCGTCTGGAAAGTAAGACACATTTGAGGCTTTGTAAGTATTCATTAATCAGGAAAATAATTCGTGATTATGGATGATGAGGATATCAGAACTATCTGGTGCGGAAACCTGTCCGACAAAATCACGGAAGATTTACTTTACGAGTTGTTTATGCAGGTAACCTCTAGAAATAATTTATTTTTATTTTTCTAGCGATTTCAATATCATTTCTTATTTATTCGGTCTCAAAATATTATTATTGGCAGTACTACTTTTTAAACACTTTTAAATTACTATGATTTACTTCTTATAATGTTTGTCAGGGTGGTCCTGTGCAGAAAGTAAGCATTCCAAAAGATCGCGATGGTAAACAAAAAACCTTTGGCTTCGTAACGTACAAGCACGAGTGCTCAGTACCTTATGCAATGGATCTTTTCGACGGTACAACATTATTTAATCGTACGCTGAACATGAAAACGAGAAACAATATAACAGAAAACTCGTATCAGCGACAAAATCAACAAGAATGTTATGATAGGCAACAGAGAATGCAAACTGAATTGCAGCTGGGTCAGCAGATATTGTTAGGATCAATGAGTCATCTAGGATTTGCTGCCAATTCCATGTCTATGATGCCTGGAAATGTTACCTATCCTAGTCAAGGAGGTCTATACTCTCAAAATCCTAATCAAGGAGGTCTTTACTCTCCAAATCCACAGAATTCTCCAGATTACAGAAATAATAGGCAACATAATAGGAACCATCCCTATCAAGATCATGATCATTATAACGATAGGCGCAATAATCGTCAGGAATCATTTAATCGTGATCACAAATCTCGTAAACATTCATCTCACAGATCAAATCGTCATGATAATAGGAGAAAATATCGCTAAGATATTAAAATTTTTTGTTTTCATATTTCATTTATGATAAACATTTAAGGAAACTTTGATGACATTTTACTCATAAATATGTTTATTTATGATTGATAAAATTAATATTTAAATTGCAGAATTTCATTGAGTTTTAAGCCAAGTAACTTGTGTAACTCAGTAGTACATAATTAAAGTACAAACTTGAACAATTAAAATCACGCATTTAAAAAAAATTTAAATATAAAAATGTTATTCATTATATTTAAATACATAATATAATTAAATGCATAAAATGAATTAAATTTTAGAAACATTTCCTTTTTATGAGCTGGTACTATTATAGCATGGATATAGATCTATTTTATAAATTATAGTAATTAACAACTACATTTTCTATCATAATTGTAAATAAAAGTTGTATAATAGATGTATGATTAATTGAGTATCTATTATAGTATTAATATTAATTTCTTGATTATTTCAGAATATTTGTCATACTATTTTGTTGTTATACAAAAAATTACCAGCTCTTATTGTAATTAGTGGAAAAATGTATTTTTGTATAAATTTGATGTAAAGAGACACATAGTAATAATAAATAAAAATTTTCTATTTGATGATACTTTTTTCAAGAATTACAGATTTAATTACATAAAAACATTCTTAACCCACCCACAAACTTAAATTAATAATAAAAAAACTAAGTGATTCACGTGTTCATACGTATGTAAAAATAATTGTAGATTCGTAAGAAAATTAGCCTGTAAATATTTAATTTGAAAATTTACCACGTTGCCTATCACGTAATTTTTATAGATAACTGAACTATTGGAAATATAAATGAATAATTAAACTGAATTAAGTCTAACCAATTCTATAATCTATAATGTATTTAAAAAATTGTTCAAGTCCAAATATAAATGATCTTCGTATATTTTTTAATTATAAAAATTGTGAGTAGGTAAAAGAAAATATTAATATTAATTAGGTATTCCATGTATTATAAAGAAGTCCAAAATAAAATATATAAAAATATATAATAAATTTTTACTTCTTTTGACCATAAAAATATTTCAAAATAATTTAAAAATTTTAAAAAATATTATACATAATATTATAAATAGCAATGACTATTATAATTAATTGTACACAAACTACAATGAATTTGGAACCTCAATCACAGCACTTATTTACTCTTAAATTAATTTAAAAAAATATATCACTTTGATAGCATTTTCCCTCAGCACTGCTACAAGAATTTCGATTAATAAGATCTTTCAGTAATAAACTAGAAGCTTTCTTAGCTAGTTTGATTACAGGAGCATTAATATTACCACTTGGTAACTTAGGAAAAACAGAAGCATCAACAACAAATAAATTTTTTGTTTTGTATACTCTGAAAAACATAAATCCTTGATTTTTTTATCTTATGTTATATTAATATTTACTTGTAAAAACTTCGTTTTTACCTGAATTTTGAATTAACAACTTTTCCCATACTACATGTTCCTACTGGATGATAAGTTGTTAATGTTAAATGCCTTACATAACATTTCCAATAATCTGTAGTGTCAAAGACAAAACTTTCACATCCTGGAAACGGTTTTTTGTATAACTCAGCACCAAATCTTTCCATAGCTTTAGTTTGAATCAATTCTTTAATAAATTTTATTCCTTAAAAGATTATTTATTAGTGTATATTTATAATTGAAAATGGATACATGAATACATGTCATCTATTACTACCTTCTATTAACATAAGCACATCTTCTTCATTTGATAAATATTTTGGATCTATAACAGGGGTATCAAGAGGATTTGAACTTTTTAATCTTACTTCTCCACTGCTTTTTGGATGCAGCAGTACAGGAGCAATTGTAATTGCTGTTTGATATGTAAGAGGAGCAAAATAATCACTATAAATCTATAAAACAGAGTAGATTAGAAAAAAATCTCATTAAAAATTGCGTAATTAATTAAATTAAAAAATCGAACCTTATCAGAAATTCCAAGATTTTTTCTCAGAACTCTTCCATTGTCCTGTGATAATCCAGTTGGTAAAACCATAATTTGTAGATTTGGTGCAGATCTATTTGTTTGCAATGAATTATAAATGGAACCTATAACATCTATTCCAGCTGAAGTCCATGGTCCTATCAAAATATTAACTCAACTTTAATCTTTTGAATTTTATCTTTAAAAATTTATTCCTTACCTTTTCTAAATAGCCAATAATGAACAGCTGAATAAGGATTTACAACATCAATTATACTTAAAGCTGCCATTTGATTTAAAATGACTAAATCAAGTCCAGTTATTATATGATCGACTAAATTTTGACCTACTGGTAAATCCACTACAGTTTTTATCTGTATGACAAAATGAAAATCAAATACATGAACACTTTAAATAATTTTCAGGATTTAAATATTAAACTTGCATTGTGTTTTTGTAAGTGGTGTTTAGGTCCAATTCCTGATAGCATTAGCAATTTTGGTGAGCCAATAGCTCCAGCACTCAAAATGACTCCTTTCCTAGCATAAGCTACATAGATTTTATCATGCCTTAAAATTTCAACACCTACTGCTTTATTGGAATTAAACAAAACCTAAAATGTGTTAAATTTAATTATTTTAATTCAATACTAAAATATAAAGTAATAAAAATACCTTGGTTACTAAGGCATTTATCATAACAGTTAGTCTATCACTATTATAATTATAAATCAGCCTATCTGTACTCCATCTCTCCCCTCTTTTTATCGTCAAATGTACCTTTTCAAAATCTTAATAAAAAATCACATAATTTAATAACTATTCAAATGAATTTTATACTCATTGTCAACAATACTTGCAGTACCTGACAAAGTTGCATTGTGAGTATTTGGATAAGATTCTGTTATTTCAGATACACCTTGCAAAACTGCATCAGATAATTCTGAATACCAATTTGGTTTATCAGTAAATAATGGATTTCCATTTTTAATACAGATCTCTGTAAAAAATATTTTATAACTTTTAATTCTCAAATTTTTATTTTATTTAAATTACTTTATTTCGAACAAAAAATTACCTTTAAAATCAGGAAACCATGATTTGTAATCTTCTGGATGACCTTCAACGAAAACCATATTATTAAGCCTACTTGATCCACCTAAAATCTTTCCTGCTGGCCAATTGCTCTGATTATTATGTAAACCCTTGCAAGCATATTTTTGAGGAACTGTTTTGTACTGCCAGTCAAATTTACTATTTATAAGTAAGGGTGTGATGATTGGAATATCAAAAAAATACCCTGGAATACTACCAGCTTCTATTAATAGTACACTTTCTCCATTTCTTGACAAATAATCAGTTAATATTGATCCTGCACTCCCAGCTCCAACTATGATATATAAATTATACTTATTAATTTTTAACACATAAATTTCTTTAAAATGTTTACTGAACATGTTTACTTGCCAACAACATAATCATAGTAAGATTTGTTTTTATATTCAACAAATAGCCAGTCTCTGTATAGAGTATAAAGGTAAAACATATTTCCATAGTGCATAAAGACAACTACAGCTAAAGTATAAATTAAAAAACAAATAAACTTTAAAAAAAACATTTTTTAATCAAATTGCAATATTATGAAGGCAATTTCATACTAGGTAGACTAATATTTTTCTACGTACAAAAGGTTATATTATTGTTATAAACCCATATTAATTGTAAACCGGCGAATAAAGTATCTGTTACTTCTGTCTATACATAGTGCATACCTATAGAAGATTGTAGCAGATTTTAGATAAAGATTACTATATTATCTTCAGATGCTTATTTTGAAAGCTCATCAATAGGTGGCATTAGTAATATCATCGCTACGGAAAACGTTTTGAAAAAACGTATTTGCGTTTATTTATACATGCTATTTTTGAGAAACCAAGCAAAATTTCACATTATTATTTACAGTTTAAAAAGTTTATAGTGAAAACCTTTGAATAATATTTCTTTGTAAGAAAAAGAAACGTAAACTAAATTTTAAGCATAATTCGCAGCATGTGTACACATTCTTGCAAAAAAGTTGTGAATAATTTTAAAACTGCCTCAAACGAATATTCAGAACTATATGAGCAATGAACAAAGTTGTAAAGGTAACGTAATACGCCAAAGGAGATAGAAAGCGAAAACAGAAGTCGTAAAGTCAAAACAATCCCAAAGCAAAAGCAAAATCAAAAAAGTATATAGCGTGTGCACATAACGCAAAGAGAAATCAACGCTGGTTACGCAAACACGCGTAAAAATCGGTCGAACGTATGCAGAGAACAAAAAATTGCCGTTGAGTATTTATGAGAGCTTTGTCCATTTTATACTTCTGCGTTTCCTTATTTTTTATTTTTTTTTTTTTATTTTATTTTTTTTTTTGCACTTTTTGGTTTATATTTAAGAACAAACAAACAACCCTTTATTTTAGGAAAAATGTTTTATTTTTATTCATCTCTTTTTTAAATTTTTCTAACAGTCTATAACAACAATATACATTGCAACGTTCAATTTACACTGCAAGAATGCATACAAAATCGTACAAGAATTTACTGTAATGTATAAATAAGAAAAAATTATTGGTGCTAAACTAAGCGCGAATTACAAATCGTAAACTCTTCGCGTGCGTATGAATCACATAAATGAAAATTCAAGTAGGTGTGTAGCGATTATAAAAATGATATGACGTATCGTTCTTTGATATATTCAAGAATTCATCTTTAAGGTATTCGTAAATTCTTAATCTCTGAAAACTCGTTTGAAATCTTCACAATATTATAAAATTAAATGTGATATCCCGTTATAGGGAAATAAACGTGTCCTAAGTGACATAAATTTGTATACTTTTGAAATTTGAAAATAACAGCTTTTCTATAACTATAGATGTAAATTCTTCCATTTAAACTATAAAATGTAAAAAATTCTTAATGATATAAAAGTAAAAACCAGTAAATTTTTGTTTCAGATAATGTAGTAGAATTATTGGAAAAACTAAAAGTAGTGGGATGAAAAGGTGATGAGTTTTACAAGTAAAGAGAACCAATAATTTTTTGACTTAACCATTCCGAGTTTATTCACTATTTACACACGCAGATTTGTGTACAAGTGACGAAGATTTAGAAAAAAAAACAATTATACGGCTCGGCATGGAGTAAAAATGCTATGCTCATTCCTTGTGCAATATACATCAATTGGTTTTATTTTAATATATAATATATAATATAATATATACGCAATATACTTTACAATATTTATTTACAATGTGTACATCATGATTACGTATTCACACATTTTACATGACGGAGGATTCACGCATTGCTCGCTTGACAGCCGCCATTTGTTCTCTATTCATTATATTAACAACAATCCATTTTTATACAAATATAATACACGCGTTCTCCTTCGCTTTTACTAGAAAATCTCGCGTTACACATATGCATGCGCTCTCTCTCTCTCTCTCTCTCTCTCTCTCTCTCTCTCTCTCTCCCTCTCGTGCGCTACGCTTCTTTCATAAAGAAAATATCGATAATTAAAACAAAAAAGATAATAAATAGTATTCCTTAAGCAGGTACGGTTTTACGATAAATATTTAGATTTAGCGAAAAATCATTAAAAACAGAAGTATAGACATAGATAATCACATAAATATTGGTTAATTGCCTTCGTTAACCGATAATAATTAAGTATAAAAAAAAGATATCGAAGGAAAACAAGAAAAGACCTTGCGTTAATTAATTTAAAAGGGGGCAAAGCTTAATCGTAAAATAATAAAAATAATAATATTAAAAATCATATAATGCAATAATAATATCAATAATAATAATAATCAAGATGGCACTCTCTGACGCATCTTCGTATGAAGAAAAAAAAAAAAAAAAGAAGAAGAAGAAAAAGTGCAGTCTCAACTCGTCGCCCGGGATTCCGCGCACGAAACACATATCCCATTCGCCCAAAAATCTCTCTTCTCTTTGTCCCTCCTTTTTATAATATACACCAACGAAAAATGTCGTTCCACCACTGGACCCGCGGCTTTTCCACACATCGGAAAATCACTGCTGTGTACCGGGTTGTTGACTGTTTCAATGACGCAAGATCGGCCACGCGCACTTTCTCTCTCTCTCTCTCTCTCTCTCTCGCTCTCTTGCAGGCAGGCACACACATGGACGCAACTTTTTCAACGCTCGCGGAGATCGGCAGTACGCGCGTGTGCGTCTCTTGCTCCTTCGCGCACAGCTATATATACATTAAACGCGTATAGACGAGGCGAGAGCGCGCGCGCGGCTGTGTGAGAAATGCGTGTGCGCGCACGCGACTATATAAATCTATACTGGTTTTCTCAGCAGCCTTATTAATAAATTATACGCGTCCAAGGAGGTTCGGCTTCTTCGCCTATCTCGAGGCAAAGAGCTCGCTCCTCTCTCTCTCTCTCTCTCTCTCTCCCTCTTTCTTGCTCCTCTTCGTCCTCTCTTTATAGTCTCGAGCATCGTCTTCTGCGCGGCTGTTTTTGCTGCTCCCGCGCGCCGTTTGTAGAAATATTTTCGACGTCATGATTTTCTGCGCGCTTGGCGCTCGCGCGCGAGAAAGAGCCGATGTACACCTATATTTCCAAACGATCGACGCACGTTGCGTAACGTCCTTTGTTCGTTAGCACTGTATAACGAGTAGTAAAAAAAAAGAAAAAAAGAAAAAGGAGCACAGGGGGGGAAAGAAGCACCGCGCTCTCAGCGACAGCCGCAGCCGAGGACCGACATGTCCTGGTAGTTCTTGAGCACGACCTTGTTCTCCTCGTCGAGGTAGAGCATGGATATGGAGCCGAGGGAGGTGGGGACGCAGCAGGCCTTGGGCACGAGGCTCGGGTTCGTCGAGTAGACGAGGTTCTGGACGATGGCGTGGTTCGTCGAGTTGAGGTGGTCCGCCAGGGGGAACGGACAGTCGCCGTGGCAGTAGAAGGCGTCGTAGCCCGGCGGCGCGACGATCCAGTCGTTCCAGCCGACGTCCGCGAAGTCGACGTAGAGCGGATGCCTGCGGCAGTTCTCCCGGCCGTCCTTGCGCCGATTCTGGCGCAGGGCTGCGCGTCGGGCGCGCCGCTCCATTATGTCGCTCGCGCTCGACATCTTCTTGCGGCCGTCGTCCGTGTAGGCGTAGAGGGTCGGGCGCGCCCGCTGCCAGCTCTCCTGCTCCTCGTCCAGGCTGCGCCGGAAGCGGACGTGCTCCTGCCGGTGGTGCGGACTCGAGGGCTTCGTCGCCTCGCCGCTGACCTGTCAATGAGTGAATGAACAATTATTGGTTGGCTGAACCATGGAGTTGGTATAACGAAGGGGGAAGCGATACCGTACCTGCACGAGGAGGCCGTGGTTCTCGTCGTGGCCGGGAACCTTCGAGAGCCAGCGCTTCACGGCGGGGTGGACGTCGAGGCTGACGCTCGAGTTGGACCTGATGTCCAAGACCTTACTGTCGACCAGTCGCAGTAGAGGCTTGCTCTTTCCCTTGATGCCCGGCCGCACGATGTCGTGGACCATTATCCGCACGAGTCTGGGCTTGTCCTCGGCGTCCTGCTCCTTCTCCTCCTCTTCCTCCTCGGTGTCGTTCCTCCTCGTCGACGGCCTCTTCAGGGCGGTGCGACTTAGAGTGAGCTCCGCGGCGTGCAGCTGCTCGTTCGCCGGCACGCTGCTCAGGTCGAACGACAGTCGAAATCGGTGCGCCGACTTTTTGAACTTGTCGTCGAGGTCGCTCTCTGGAAAAATTCAAGGGTCGTCATTAGGCGTATTTCGATTGATGTCCCTTCGAAATTATTTTTAATATATATACTCTTTTTCGCGACTGTGAGCATTGTTGCTCAGTTTCGATTCTACATAATACGCATTCGAAATTCAAAGAAAATGCAGATGCAAATAATTGATTACACGGGATCGTTTATGTATATATATTATATATACGTGAAAGAGAAACAAGTTTTTCGGACTATTATTAGCTCCCAAGTAAGGAATCTTACAAAGGCGATGACGAAATTCGAAAAAAGTTTTAAATTTCCAATGAAGCGACTTTATACATCTTATTTCTTTTGCGAAAAAATTTGGAATTGGGCAATTATTCGCCTGAAAATAGAATCTACTTCGCCTTACAATCTATCGCAATCACGACGCTTCCCTCGGCTCTGAATGAATTCTCTTTGTACCTTCCTCAACGAAAAGTCAGTTGCCGCCAATCATCGATTATACTATACGATATATTCCATCCGATCCGCCGGAGATTCGGCATTAAAAATTCAATCCTCTCGCAATAAATTGAGCCTCGATGAGAAAAACGTTAAAAATAACGCACACGTGGTGGGATTCTTTACGAGCGAGGAGAGAGGCGCCTCCTCCTCCTCCCGATCGAAAATAACGTCAAGATTTGACCTATACACTATGTTGGGATCGTGTTAATGAATGAATTTAACGGTCACCGGTGGCGGGTAAAAATAGCAGCGTCGAAATCACCGGGGAACGCGAGAGGCCAGGAGCCGATTTTTCGGATACCGGCCCGCGCGACCAGCTTTGAAAGCGAAATCGGTCTTGGAGGCGTTGGGGTCTTTGATCCGCGCCTGATCGCGTCTCGTTTCCTTTTGCCGATTTCTTTCGCAGCTATCTCTCTGCCCTGTGCCTGCGAAAATGCATTGTTTATATTTGCGATGTTTTACTGGAATTTTAAAGCAGGATTACCTCATTTTTGAACGTGCAAAGTTGCGCTTTGTAAAAATTATTTTCTAAATTTAAAAGATGAATTTTTAGGTTCAGGTCATTGCTTTATTCAATTCTCGCGTTAAATAAGAAGTGAATCTCTCCATAAACGATTTCCAGCTCGAACCCCTCGATCCCTGAAAACGAGCACAGAACAGTCTCGCGCCGAGCCTCGAAAAACGCAGCGATCATTGGGGGCGCGCGAAATGAAGACGAAAACGTCAAAATTAGAGCGGGAGCTTTTTGCGCTCGGGGCTGCGCGCGCAGGAATCCCCGGCTTCACCGGCCCGAAATCTCGCGCGTTCCCCGCATTCCCGGGAATGCCTGCTCGCGTGATTTCGGAATTTCGTTTAAAGCGAAAAAAAGGAGGAACGGGGAAACGAGCGCCCGGCAAAAAGGTACGGCCGCGGCATAATTGACGATCCGCGCGAAACCGGAGACGAGAGAGCCCTTGGTTTTTCGTCGCGAAAAGCGCGCTGCCCTTTTTAATTCACTAGTTTTACAAGTCGGGACGGGGAGCGAAAAAGCGAGGAATGCCTAGGGTATATATTTCTCGAAAGCCTCGCGCAGAAATCCGTATAATTATATTAAGCTAAAGACCTCCCAACAGATTCTGATGAATTCGCTCATAAAAGTTAATTGCATTTTTAGACTTGTCTCGCTGCAGCGCCGCGCGCGCGTCCTTGTAATTTTCACATCTCGGGGGGCCCCTAGAGCCGAAAGCAAAGCGTCCGCGGCGATCCGGCCACTATTTGCATTAAAATTCCCCCCGCGCGGTTGATTACTATATACAAATGCCCGAAACCTGGGATTACGTCAGCCATACTCTAATTTTCGATTCCCGGCATAAAATCCGCAAAAACGCGCGCCGAAAGGGCCGTGGAGAGAAGAAAAAAAGGAAGGGAGGCGCTCACCGCAGCAGCAGCCCGAGAAGACGAAGGAGGAGGAGGAGGAGGAGGAGGAGAGTCGAGGCCTCCATAAGTTCGGGGCAAATTGTGCAGTAAGCGGAATCCATTATCCGCTGATATAATATATTATCCCCGCGCTCGGGACCACCCCGGGAGCTCCGAGGGCCCGTTTCATTGTTCCCCGAGAGCGCGCGATTTATGCGGCCGCAGAAACTCCCTTCCTCTCTCCCTCTCTCTCTCTCTCTCTCTCTCCTCTCCTCTCCTATTCGCCGGGACTTTTTAAGCGAGCCGCGCGCGCGGGGAGGGAGGCGCGCAAGCTCTCTGAGGACGCGCCGCCGCTCTACATCGAGGGCCCCGATGAATTCGGGGCAGCTCGCGCGCACCAAGCACCACACCGAGCACTTAAAATGCCATTCGTCTCAATTATCGCGGGCCAGAAAAAGCCGCTGAATATCGGGAGTGCATTGTTCGCCGGTGTGAGATTCCGACGATGGCGACGAACGCGCCGGGAGCACCCGTTTTCGGGCTGCTAGGCCCTTTCCTTTTATTGAGAGTATACGCCTGTCAATTCGATTATAGATTCGAACTATTTGAAGGTCGATTTGAGAAAACCTTTCGCCAGTATCACTCGCGATCATTGCGACTATTCGGAGTCCACCGCTGGAGGCACCCGCGTCGCAACGTCGCTTAATGTCCGGCGCGTACGAATGGCGCGTATATAGATTCGCTCGTCTATATAGCAGTAAATATTCCACGGTCAGCTGACTATTGCGATAGTTTATTCGCGCGAGGGAAAATCTGTGTCGGCCGCGCGGACGTAGATTAAGCGCGCGCGCGAGAGAGCGAGAGAGAGAGAGAGAGAGTTACAAAACTTTGACTCTGCTTGTGCAAAGAGGCGCGTTTTCTTGCGCCGCGATTGCGACTTTTCGTTGCCGCAACGGGTCGGCTCTTTTACTTTTCCCGGCGGCTCGAGAGGATTTTCAAAGGTTAATCTGTGATTAAAAGGGTCAATTAATTGGAATGTTGTTTGAATTTAAATTTTGCGGATTGAACGAATTCACCTTCTATAATTCCTCGTTAGTCGCTTCAAGTTGCTAGCGAAAGTAATCATTTTAAATTGAACGAGACTTGTAATTTATTTACTTATAACGTATACAATATTTAACAGAAAATACGAAAAGCTGCAGTTTCAATCATAAAACCGAGTTTGAATTCTTAGCGCGCCGTGATCGCTGTACCATATAATTAAACAACTATTTGTAGCACATAA
This sequence comes from Ormyrus pomaceus, assembly GCA_900474385.1. NCBI lineage: Eukaryota > Metazoa > Arthropoda > Insecta > Hymenoptera > Ormyridae > Ormyrus > Ormyrus pomaceus. The sequence goes on along the minus strand of UCOM01002436.1, from coordinate 3,924 downwards.
ATTATAAATATTCATCGGCGTCAACGCGTTATCTACATATTCATAAATGTGTAGCGTGTTCGTTTGAAGCAATATAATCGATCTAAAAACACTCTTCGATCCAAGACGAGCCATAAAAAAATTCCAACCTATCACCTGAAATTCTTCGCGCAACGTGCATTTCGAAGACGACCAACGTCAAAGCACTCTCGACACCTTCGCGAAACTCGGCGCTCGCCGTTGAATTCGGCTGAATATTCAGCGCGAACCCTCGGCGAAACTGTAACATTCCTCGAGAAAAAAATTCCTCGCGATAACGTACTGCCGGTATGTCCGATCCGAAAAAAAGAAGGCATTCGAGCTCGAGGAGTCCGCAGCTGCGAATCCTCGAAAGAAAGAGCAAACGAGCGCGTACACGAGTAAAGATGCCAAGAAAAAAAAAGGAAAACAGGACACATTCGCAGCTCCGAAGTGGGAGCGAGAGAGAGAGAGAGAGAAGGGAACGGAGACTTTCTTGTTGGAGGCGCGCTGGTACTTTTTATTTGCGTTTCATTTTCGGAGAGAAGATCGCGGAACAGGTTCGGACTCGACTGCCGAGTAAACAATGAAAAAGTCCTAAAAATAGCCGCGCGCCGATCGGAAAAAATCGGCCCGCGCTCACGTTTTCGTCGCGTGGTCGGGTGTATACTTTTTTAGCGCGGCGAGAAAGAGGAAAACGGAAGCGTAATGGTAGACACTCCTTGCCGCGAGTATAACCTGCTCATTTTCACGACCTGTTGTTGTTTACGATAAGTGTGTAATTTGCGTCAGTCGCGTGCGATTAGCAAGTACGTCCGTGCTGATTAACGATCGAGCTGAGAAGTCAATAGTGCCGGGTTGCATTTCAAATTGCGATCGGCTTCTGCGTCTCGCCGTTCGCTAATCTTTCAAAATATTGGCGAATGGAATGAAATGAATAATAATTACGTTTCATGCAGAGAGCACAGTAGAATTCTCTACAAGACGGTACTGCAAATAAGAACCAAGCGACTCTTTAAATTAAAACCTCGATATACCTTTAAAATTCGAACGATTGCCTTCCTAAAAACTTTCTCTCCAAAAACTACTCGGTCCCTAACAACTCCGAGCATTTATCTCTCCACTCTGATCCCCGGGCAGTTTCTCATTCTTCTCCATGACGAATATCTCAGCGGCGAATTTCACTTCCAGCACTCAAGGAGCCACCAGAGGTTCATAAAAATTTTATAGCGTCCAAAGTGCTTCCTGTCGCTAATCCACCAAGACCGTCCCGGTTTCCAATACCTGCCAAAGCGGAAAGTCCCTAGTTTTATCACTTAGCCAGGGCTCGTTAGCCTCTTCCCGTCCACGTGCGCAGAAAGCACCTGCGCAGGGAGAGAGCTAGAGAGAGAGAGAGAGAGAGGGGCGGAAGGGACCTTTGGCGGTCTGCTTTGTAACCGATACTCCTCCGTCGGACTACCCGCTGGGAGCTTAGGCGCGCATCCCTCTCGGAGGGAGTATCCCGTCGTTAGGAACGCGTGCGGTCATGGATACACCGCCATAATTCAATCTAGGTATACGTGTGTGCGTGCGCGCGCGCGTTTGAGGCCTTGCGCCGTGCCGAACGCTCCTCTCTCGGGAGGAAAGAGAGTTTTCGGTTATCGGCTGACCGCTTTTTCACGGCGGCGCGTGATTGGAATTTTCGAGAGCCGCCGCCGACTGGGCCGATGCTCCTTTTTTCTTTTCTCCGTCGATTTCCACCGGGCCGAACTTTTTTCGACCCTCGGTTTCGCCGCCTCGATTGACCTCGGTGATATTTGAACTTTTCCATTTCATTATTGTGCAAAATTTAAAAGACTTGTAAGGCGTCGGTTAACTTAGTGTAGTTTCTCAATCAATTGATCTTCCCATTAAGAATGGCCAATTAAAACATTCCAAACGTATACTTCAAAATACCACGTTCGATCGAAACGAAATGCTCTTTTTAATTCGAAAATCGCAGCATCTAATTTCAAGGTAGGCGTCGAGCTGCGCGCCTTGAAAAAAGCAGATTCCCCAGTCACGCATCCGTCAAATTTGCAACACCGGAACATCTCGTTACAAAAAAAAGAGGCAAGGTCGCCGCAATTGAGCCTCGACGAGGGATGTATTATCTACGAGGCGCGACGAATCCACGCGAGCCTCTCTCTTCGGGCCTTTAATCGAATTAAGCCGAATCGAGTTGATTCATCGCGTCTTTTGCATGCATATATATATGCTTTTGCCGAGAGCAGAGAGACAAGTAAGATATTGGAAGCGACTTGACACCTTTCCGTCACTCGGACACGGGCCTCTGAGAGCATCTCACTTTTAGAATTCATTCGGTGCGTGTGCCTCCGCGATGATAAAAGAATACAAACAAGCGCATTATAAAGCTAATTCTTGTTTATTCTCTCCCTACACGGCTCCTTTCCTCAATCTTGGCCCGTCTTTCTCCGGGGGCCTTTGTGCTCGCCCCGTCCCTCTCTCGTCCTCTCTTTTTTTTTCTTTTTTGTTCCCTTCCCTTCTCTCCCGTCCGAGTCAAGTTTATGCTCACGTCAAGATCCTATTCTAGGCGGGATTTCGGCCGTTTAGCAGCTCTTTATTCGGCGAGCCTCTCTTTTTATAATTCCCCCCGATGCGCTTTAAAGAGTCATTCGTTATGCCCCCTCGAGTGTGCGTATATATAAGCCTATTGGGCAAAGGGCGCGCGCGCGACGACTTTACGAGGCTTTTGACGCGCTCGATACTGCAATAAATACGCTTTTTGCAGCCAGCCCGATCCTTGTCGATCGAACGGCCGAGAAGGAGGTAAGAAATTGGGTAACTCACCAACATGCACGAAGGAGCGAACGGTATTGGAGTGTCCGACGTAGACGCCCCTCTTGGCGATGTCGACGAAGCCGTTGGCGCTCTGCAGCCTGTAGAGCTTCCTGAGCGGCTCGGGCACGTGGCTGCCCTTCGGCACCGGTTTCGGCCTCTTGTTGAAGCCGAGCAGCGAGAGGAGGCTCGTCTCGAGGCTGGCTATCACCTTCGCCCTCTCCGGGTCCATCCTCGGCTCGCCGGTGTCGTTTTTCCTGCTGCTGCTGCTGCTGCTGTTGCTGCTGCTGCTGCCTGCGCGATGATGCTGCTGCTGTGGCCCGGGTTCCTTGAGCTCGGCGCTCGCCAGCAGCACACTAGCTGCCGCTAACACCAGTCTCAGCAGCAGCGACATGCGCATCGTGACGGTCGGTCACTGAGCTCCCGTCGCTCACTGCCTCTCTCACCTAAGAAGACAAAAAGCAAAGGTACAGCTTAATTTACTTGCCGATCGGAGTTCGAAGGGAGGGACACACCTCCCGTCCGACGAGCTGCGGTAATTCGATAACTATTTCGAGCACTAACGCAATAAGGCCATTAGGCGCAAAGTAAACAGTTTTTTCTTCGTCCTCATTAAAAATTAATGCATTAGATTGAAAATCTTTTCGTAAGTATACGCGCCCATTTGAATATGAATGCCCGGCAATTATGTTTGCACAACGCTCGCAACGCGCGGCTTCTCAGAAAACGACTAGACAGTATGGTGCCGTAAGAGAGAAAAATCGCCGCGAGACAATAACGCGCCAACTGATATCATCGAGCCGTTATACAAGCGTTTATCGTGAATTCAGCTGGCGTTAGAAGCGTGGTCGATGAAGAATAAAAAAAAAAATTTTAAAAAACGCAGCCTCCGCCCGACAAAATCACAGTTATATTCGAGTTTCATTTTCGAGAGCGACACGAGGTAACTCCTCGACTTGCCCGCTGGCACCAAACTGTCTAGATGGTGGGTACGTAAAATACGCGGTGTCGTAAATGCTATTTACGACGCGTCGTAAACGCATGTATGTAACGTCGTTTTTGGATCCATTTTATACGTGTATTAAATGTCGTAAATGAAAGCCAATGAAA
>UCOM01002435.1:0-26262 GCA_900474385.1 Ormyrus pomaceus | reverse complement strand
TTTTTTTTTTACGGCGGCTGGGCTCGATCCCGGGACCTTCGGTTTGGCAATCGGACGCGTTGACCACTTACCCAAATAAGATTCTTGATATGACAATTTTGGAACTTATACAAATAGAACTATCGGTCACGAGAGAATTTCAATGATAATATTTTAATTAGAATAAATAAATACGATAATACGAACAAAAATATAATTAGTTTGCATAAAATAATAATGAAATCGAGATTTTTTATGTTTTGTTAACTTAAAAGCATACAAAATAAAATTGCTCGAAACATAACCTCCATGAAAGCACACACGTGGCCCCCCTGATTTACTATATATTGTAGAATTTTTACTATATTATATAGTAAAATTTCTTATGATTTATGACAAAATAGACTACATCAAAATTTTTACTATTTAATATAATAATTTTTCTAACACTTAGTTTAGAAAAATTATTTCAAATATATTAATTTTTTCTATTAGTATAATAAAATTTGTCATAACTTGAATATGTCCCTGCGTTACTACAACATATAGTAATTTTTATTAGATATGTATTAAATTTTGATAGGACATTTTTCTCAGTGTAAAGATACTCACCCCCACAGGCATGCCCTCGCGCCGGTAAAGAGTCCAGGGTCCCAGATCGTCATCGCAGCGCGCATCGGCGGCTTACTTGAACAGTATCCTGCGGAAGGCCCGCCTGAAGTCCTTGTTAAAGACCGTGTAGATGACGGGGTTGAGGGCGGAGTTCATGTAGCCGAGCCAGAAGGCGATGGCGAACGCCTGCTCGGGTATCGCCAGATTCGGGAAGAGGGGCTTGACGATGTAGAGGAAGAAGAAGGGCAGCCAGCAGGCGATGAAGCTGCCCATTATCAGGCCGAGAATGAGGGTGGCCCTCTTCTCCTTCTTCCGGGCTATCCGGCGCTTCTCGCGCTCCGGGTCGCGCGGCTTCTGCTGCTTCGCCTCCATCACCATGTCCCTCTGCTGGCGCTCGTCCTGCAGCTCCTGCTGGTGCTGGTGGTGCTGCTGCTGCTGCTTGAGCTTCTCGATCGCCTTGCGGCCGAAGATCGGCTTGCAGAAGCGCAGCTTCAGGGGCTTCACCACCGCGCAGCGCGACACCACCCCGCTGTCGGAGGAGGAGGGGTCCAGCTCCGAGACCATGTCCACGTCGATTCCGACGCTCGGCGCGCGACACCGGGCTGGGTGGGCCGATTGACCCTCGCCGTTCACCGACAGGGTGGCTTTCAGGTTTGACTTTTGCACCGGCATCGGCATCGCTACCTGGAATGTCAATTGGCGACGGTCGGGGTTAAAATTTGTTTTTCAAAAATTTTTCCGATATTGCGTTTTTTGGAGAGTTGTGAATTTTGGATGATGCTGGGAAAGAGAAATTTGGTATTGGTTCTTGGGAACGTTTGACAAAAAGCGAGGAATTTAGAACTGAAGGAATTTAAATTTAAACTTTGGGAACCAAAGAGAATTAAATTTTCCAAAGGCCAGAAAAGCTTCGAAGCGCCATTTTAATTTCGGAAATATTTTCATCGCACGTCGTCATAAAGGTAATATTTCTCCGTTCGACTGTCAAAACATAAAGATAATAAATTCAGCATCAAAATAAAAATCCCACGGACATTAATCAGGTTAAGCTCTCCATCCTCTCCTGCCGGCTCTAAATGCGACCGCGAAAGTCGAAAAATAAATTTCCCGCAAAAGAGCGAGAGGAGCAAAATAATGAATTTCCAAAGCAGCTTTAAACGTCGGGACGCCGGGTAAAATTTATCGCGCAACATACGCAGAAAGAGAGAGAGAGTGAAGCAAGGGTGGAAAAAGCAAGATAAAAATATCCCCTCCCCCCCCCCCCGCGATCCGGCGCGAATTGGAGCGGGAACAAAAGGGAAAATTCGGCCCGATGCATCGCTGCTTACGGCTTTAATAAGAAACTAAATCCCGCCACCTCCTTAGCTACGAAGCGGAGACCGGAGAGCTCTCGGCAGATAAAGGAGCGAGAAAATGATAGAGGCCCGCAGGACTGAAAGAGCCAAGGAGCGCGAGAGGGAGAAAGTAGTTGGTAATTAGGTCTACGCCCGTAGTCGACGATCCCATTACGGATAATGGGATTGTCGACTAGAATCTAATGGATTCCACTTTCCCTCCCTCCCTCCCTCCCTCCCTCTCTCCCTTATCAAAGGGAGTCGCGAAATTTTGCGCGCGGAGCACGCGACTCTCTTTCTCTCTCTCCCGATGTTTATGCTCGTCGCTGCCGGCGGCGGGGTTTATCTTTAATAAAAATCGCCGGCTGGATCCTTTAATGAGAAAAATCACGAGCCGGCCGTTGTTACGGTCATTACGACGTTTTGGAGATAGGATCGCCGACCGCGAGGCTTATCAGATGCTTGTTTTAATTTACCTGGGGGAGCGGGAAGGGGGGCAGTTTTCTGCGGCCGGGGCGCCCGATTGAATTAGGATAAGGGCGAGGCTGTGAGGCTTTTTTAATCGGCGTTCGACGACGCGGAAATTTATTTTTACGGACGCCCGGAGACGGATGCCGGGATGTGGACCGGATGGAAATTCGGGAGATATATAACGATGTTTTCGCCTTTGCCGCGCTGATTTTTACGGTCTTCGCTGATAGGGAATTCGCGTGCTGACGGCGGGGTAGTAAACTGATATTTTGCATAAAGATTTCTATAATAAAATCGCATTAGCATATTTGAAGTTTAAATGTATATTTGAATTGAAGTTTGTAATTGTGCGGGTAAAGCGCTTTTCTTGTTTTTTGTGTGCACAACGTAAATTCCCCTCGCGCACGAAAATAAATCATGCCGACGGAAATTATTACGGAGAAAGAACGTATCGCGATTACAATCTACTTATGGCTACTATATTTAGACTACTTTGTGTGTTTTTTAGCTGAATAATGACGCTGAATTCCATTTGAAAAATTTTAACGGGTTTCGCTTACAGCGTACATTTTCCTTAATAACGCAATTTCGCCGTCGTAAAAAATCCTAAAAATAACGTACGAATCGAGAAAACTTTTGATAAAAAAAACAAAAACTCGATTCGCAGCGCGAGAATAACGGAGCAGCGCCGAAGTCGCGGCTCGGTCACGTTTCAGCGGCGCTCGCATTAAAGCTGCAGCCGCGATTTTAATAGCCGCTTCCCCCCGCCGGAGGGTTTAACGAGGCAAATATTGCAGATTACAATTCCTGCGGGCCAAACTTGGGAATTATCGTCGATAGTTCTGCGCGGTGCGTCCCTCTCTGTTTTTGGCCGCTGCCCAGAGACGGCAGTCGCTTTAATCTCATTAAACTCGATGTTTATTCGCCGCCGCAAGCAGCCTCGTAACGAATCTTAAGCGAATTGGAATTCGAATCTGTAAGGAATCGCGCTCGGCTGAGCGTAATCGAGTTGCTGCGCCGCCCCCCTCCCCCCTTCCTCTTTCCGCGGAGAGTACGCCGGCGGTATACTTTTTGGGGATTTTTCGCGGGGCGGCTAAGTGATTGCTGTTTCGGGATGTCTGAAGGTAGCTGGGAGATTTAGTGCTGTTGCGGAGTGTTTTGTTCGAAAGTTGGGTTTTGCGGGAATTATTCAATGGAGAGCTGATGTTTTGCGGAACGCTCGAGCGCGCACGAAATGATTTTAGTTCCGTAAACCTAAAACTGCCTATTAACATTTTTGCCTATTAAAGATACGATTTTAAATAAATGGTGGTTTAATGACTTATACATCGTTCTTTTTAAACGCAGCGTTGAAAAATTTGGACTCCGCTCCGACATTTTTCATGTAAGTCACGAATCCGTACTCAATGCCTTTATACTGCATCAACATCACAAAGTCTTATATTCTATTCATGCATCGAAAAATCCACTCGACCATAAAGCATGAGCAAACAACATATTTCACGAATGCTACACCCAAAACTCAAATTATTCCACGTTACTTTCCGAAGGCCTCCGAATATATATCGTCGGGCGAAAAAAAAAACACATACGCTCCTCGATCGCGCTGTCGTATTTCATGCGCTTTACAAGTTACCTGTCAAGCGGCTAATTCGATCGTCCGAATAAAAAAAAAAAAAAGAAAAAAAAGAGGATCCAGCGGCCCTCCGACAATAAACGAACGGAATTTAAATGCGCCCCTTTAAAAACTTGATGCGAACGCGCGCGATGAAACTTTAATTGCGCGCTCTTCCGGCTCTCGGGGAAAAAAAAGTCCGGGCCAGTTCGCCGGAATTCACCTGCGGCCCCCCAGGCAGGATTTATTCGCTCCTGCCTTCCGCGCAGGCGCAGGCGAGAGCGGCTCGTAAAAGCTCGCAGTCCGCATAAAGGCGGCTGGTACTTACACACATATATATATATAAATATGTCGATGCAGCTGACCGCCGGGGGGGGAGATACTGCTTATCTATCCCCGGCTGTTTACGGCGGCGTATAAAAGCGCGTATCAATTTTTAGAGACTTAATAACGCGCGAGAGAGATCGTAAACGGGGGGCTGACCTAGAAAAGAAGGCGACACGGTCAGCTGGACGGGGCGGGGAGGCGTCGTGATAGAAAAGTTGCGCGGGGAAGAAATATTTGCTTGGGAGTAATTTACGGGGTTTTTGATATATTTTTGGGATTGACATTTTTAGGGGCTGCTTCGTTGTGAGGGATTGAGGAGTTGGCAAACTAACATGGTTGTAACAATAATTCTGTTGGAATTATAATGCTGAAAACTAATGTACTTTTAATAATAATAATTCTGTTAATCACCTTTTTGCTGAGTAAAATTATTTTCGATATTTGAAATTATCGATCCAATTACGGCAACCTATTTCGAATCCGTTTGAATTCAATTTAACTTAACTTTACAATGTTAGATATCGTTAAGTCACTTATCGTCTCTACATACAATCCAAATTGGAATTCTATAATTTCAAAGCCCTTTAATCATAACTGAGTTCGGCTTTAATAAATTTCCGCTCGACCTTTTATTTTCCATTTAAAATTCGAAAAATTTCAATTTTCCCATCTATATACTTTGGAGATCAAATACGAAATTCCAGCGCGCTTTATCACTTTTCGCTGTTCGATTGAACCTTGGACCTGTGGGGGTGCCGCAAGGAAGAGAATCGAGCGTCGGAATTATATATATCGCGTCTCTTTGTTCGTCTGCCGGATCCAGGATATCGAAGCGGCGAGTAACCGCTCTTTGATGGATCGGAAGAAATGTGGATCTCGCACTTTTTCGACCGATCGCCGACCTGAATAATCACTCGAATGAAATACTTCCAGGCGGTGCGCGTGCTTAGCTTTAGCGTCCTTCGCCGAGCGATAACGATACTCGTAAATTTTTCTACCGACGGATAAATTAACCGTAAAGCGCGGAAAGCTCACCGTTTACTCAGCGCGCAGCCACCTTTTCTAAACTAGTGCAACTCCCCGCTTTTATAAAACGATGCGATAATACACTCGCGCCGCACTCCGGGCTTTCATCGTCGCGGCAGGCAACGGTAATGTCAATATCAATTAAAGCAGCTCGTTCGCTCTTTTCATAACTCGACAAACAAGCAGCGCTGACCCGACAGACAATGCAATCGCAACGTTTTCCCTTCGCGAAAAAAAAACACACGCACGCACACCGCTCCTTTAATTCAGCGAATAAAAAAAAAGAGCGCTGCGCGCGCAGCTATTAAAACACGTTTGCTTTGCGCGTTCGTATAAAGTCCGCGGGCTTATTATTCTTTCCCGGGAGAGCGTGCAAACACTTTAGCGGTTCCGTACATTTCGGCCCGAGCAAGATAATGTCGCGCGGAACGGCCGTTCGCTGGTATAAATGAATTTAGCGCGGGAAATCCGGCCCTGTCGATTCCGGCCGGCCCGGTTTCCTGCTTTAACAACCGACTTTTTCGTGCGATTGCTCCGCGGTAAAACTCGTCGTTCCGGCCTGCGGGGGGAAGATACAGTTGTCGCCCGTCGAAATTTACGTGTTAATTGCTCTGTTTATTCGACGAGGGATTCAATGCTTTTGGGGATATCGGACAAAAGTTTTGCCCGATTCAATTTCAGATTGGAATTAGGATTTTTTAACTCGATCGCTGCTAATAATATGATAAAAAATTATTACTTTTCATTCTTGTAATACTTTGCATTGTTCACAGAAATTGTTTGTCATTTCAGTTGAAACTCTAGATTTTACGCAGAAAACTGCATTATAATAACACAATTTTTCTAACCTTTAAGTTTTTCTGTGCTATTCATCTAACAAGGATATAAGTGGACAATGAATCGTATAATTTAGACGATGTCTGCAACTTTCAGTCGAAAAAACAATTTACAAAATTCTCTCAAAAATTAACGCTATCAATTTACGCGCGAACAAAATTTTCATACTCTAACGCAATTTAACCGACTCATTCGCAATTCGAAATAAAACGGTCGAAAACTTGCGCAGCCAATCCAAAAAGCAGTAATCAGGTAATACGTCGGAAGCGGCTACAGCCGCAAAAGCGCCTCTGGAAAAAGGACGGAGCAATTACAGGCGGATGAGCGCTGATTCGTATTCGCGGGGACAAATAATGCTGTTGGCGCATCGCACGGAGCGGCCCCTCGAGTATTTAGCCTGGGAAAATACGCGAATCGAGTTTATATATCTTCCGGCTTTTTATTTCTTATTTTCGTTGCCGGTGAATTTTCAGCGGTTTTAATTAAATGGCTGGTTTCGTCGCTTTGCTATCTTGAGCTAAATAAGTGTCTTTTATTAGTTTTCAAGCGGCTGATTAATTGAACGAATAATGGTTGAAATAATTAATTTATATAGTGTTCAATTTCGAGTTTTGTGATTATTTGATATTTTATTATTAGTCATTTCATTCTCTTTGTTCGCATTTGGTTGCTTAATATTTTCGGTTTCAACCTGTAATTTGGAAATTCTTCTGCAGACAATCGCTTTCAGGAGTAAATGTTTACGAACGCAGAAATTCGTTTAACAAACGGTATTGTTAAAAAATTCTCTTCAACTTGTTACTTTTCACTTAATAGAACTGTTGATGCATTTAATTTCATTTTTACTGGCGTGAACTGATGTGAAAGTTTATGAGTGTTAATGTAAACGGAAACTAGCCATTAATGGGTTAATGGCAGCGTTAATATTTCAGAATTTTATGACATTACTCCCAGAATAAAATTCGTTTTTTATTGCAATTTTTCTTTAATGTATAAGATAAATAATTCGTGTGCAATATGAAAGAAGTTATAAACTTTGACGTTAAATAAGAGAAATGGAACTTCCGGTTTCTCACGAGAGTTCTGCATCTTATTCAAAATTCTCTACACAAGACAGGAAACGGCGAATGTTTATATTTATTAAAGTTTTGTCCTTTTATTCTGTTAAAGGTTTGAAGTCTGTTGATTTGAAAATATTTTTTTATTTTCTTATTTATATATATTAATTAGTGCCAATATTCCATTGTAATAATATACCTGATCGAAGCAGTAAATTTACTTGAACCAATTTGAATCAATTTGAACCCATTTGTTTAATATAAATAAACCCTGATTAAATGTTAATTAATGCTTTGCCAGTCGTTCTAACTTTTAGTAGATTACATTTTATCCTTAATGAAACACATTGTAAACGTATAGTCACATTGAATTTATTCATTTGTACGAAGCTAAATTTTAAGCAGGCAAGCTTATTTAACTTGTTCACGTTGAAATTAATTAAAAGATATAATTAATATAAATAGTACCTATATTTTTATATTCACAAGAAGAAGATGAAACTAAGTTGCTTATTTACATAAAAAATATTTAAAAGTAGCCCATTAAATTAATCTATCATTAAAAAATAAAAAAATATAAATAAATATCATTACTAAACCGGTGAAAAAGATTTATCTTACGCACACCATACATTTCAATTTTCTTCAAATGTTTTCAAATTTTTTCGAGAAATTGCGCAATGAAAAAGTACTAATAGTCACCTTGAGCGTGTCCTTCTCCTCCATGGGTATGTTCCCGCCGCCCGGGTCCGCCTCGGAGGTGCTGACGTCGCTGGCGAAGTCGCAGGTGACGATCGGTATCTGCACGGGCTGATTCTCGATGGTCGCGACGTTCTCCATGGTGGAGCTGGGCGACTTGGCCTTGCCGCTGCCCTGGGTGCCGGGCGTCCCCGTGCTCGTCGTGTGCGTGAAGCTCGTCTGCCTGATGTCCGGCGACTCCGGGGGCGGCATCGCCGGCCGGGGCCGCGGCTGCTTCTTGATGCCCCGACGCGCCCGCGCCTTCGCCGCGTAGTAGATGCGTATGTACACGAAGACCATGATGCACGAGGGGATGTAGAAGCTGCCCAGCGCCGAGTACAGCACGTAGCCGATGTCCTCCGACAGCTGTGGAGAGGGAAAGGTGGGTTAGGGTTTTAATGCAGCGAATCTCTTAAGAGCTATAATATAACAGGGCCACTTTGAGAGGATTGTAAAGAAAATGTACCCTGATATTTATGGGATTAGAATATGCGGGTAATGAATTGTCGTAGTTGCTATTTCTATAAAATCATCTAATCTTTTGAATTTTTAATATTGAACATAAATTTGGTAATTTTCCCTACAAATTCAGATCTTTTACTTCTTATTAACCAGTTTAAAAATTTAATGTAGATATAAATGCATATAAATCTTTATAGTCCGGTCATCCTAATATTACGGTTGTTCTGGCCGCGAATACCAAACGGTGTAATGCATTATCATTAAGCATAATATGCACGCACGTACGTATTTCACACGAACTGCTCATAACAAAGGAGCGCGCCGACAGCTATTTAGACGACTCCGATTTAGGTGCCACAGGCTCATAAATTTCAAGTGGACCAAAAATTCGAAATTCACTTCTTAACAAAAGCCATTAAAATGTTTCTCCACTTTCATTCTAAACATTACGTTGATAATTAGAATTTATAATAGTTATAAAAGCTGTATTTTGGACACGGTGCAATTCACATTTCTGGAGCAGTACGAATTACCCCCTTTCGGGATCATACTTTCTGCTCTCTGTTTTTTCATCGCGGCTCAGGGGATGTTATATGCAGAGGGTTTCCGGCCGTGTAAAAATGCTTCTACCTCCAAGATCTTGTTTAAGTAATTGGATGAGCATAGAAACACAGAATAACGACCAATGATATGTTGGCGCGCAATGAAAATTCATGAAACCATGAATAACAATGTGCTTCACTCCCGGTCCTCATACATGTGTACATATGTGATATTACCGTTTTCTAAACATTTAAAATTTAACTGCCTCAAATCGGCCATTACTTTTCAATGTGATTTTCATGAAACGTATAAAATGTGTTCCTATAATTTCATTGCAAAACGGTAGCCTGTGTATATAGTCATACAATTTTAGATACACATTATATTAATAATGTTTCCCCTTTAAGAAAGCCCAGTCAAGAATGAACTCGTAATGAACGCTCTAAATGCGACCCAACCGCAAGTATATATGTATGATTCTCAGTGTATTTCATAATTATCCTCAAAGATCATGAACTCTTGATTCAACAGCTTTACATACATCATCCGTGAGTTCCATCTTCTCTGAGAGATTCCACCGCATTTAAGCGCGCGACATCTCCGAGAGAGACAGAAGAAGACAAAGTGCAGTCGTACATACATCATCTAAGACTTCCATCTTTGAGAGCAGGTCGCGTCGCAATTAGACAGCAAAACAGAGCGCAGGAAAGAGAGGGAGAGAGAAGGGGGGATGAAGACAAACTATGATTGTACAGGGGGGCTAGGCGCGCGAGGCTAACGATTTATTTCAATGCATTTTCCGCGTCTCTATTGTTGAATGATAAATGACGCCGAGCCTCGGAAAGAGCGAGGCTCATTGTAGCCCGGCTAATTTACAACGGTGACATTAGCTGCTCCGCCGATAAATTTCGCGGCTACCGTACACAGTCGTAGGTTGGAGAAAAGGATTTTGGATTGCGTGGCGCGGGATTCGGGAAATAAGGATTTATTTCGGGCGAATCTTGAGGAAAATTGCCGTGGAGTGGAGTTTGAATGGACTTGTTTATTACTTTTTGAGCCAGATATTAAGGCAACTTTAACGCTTTAAAACCGCTAATCCAATATCTCGAAAGATGTTTTCTAAATAAATTTTGAGAATTCGAGCAAGTACACGTAAATTAACCCAAAATAAGCTTTTATATTTAGATAAACTCGGAACAGCAGCGAGATCCACATATGAGATAAATGAGCGTCTTCGAATGCCATTAGGATTGCATAATACAAGAGTAGGAACCACTTCCGCGGAGGCTCCCAATAAAAACAACTACGAACGATGGAAGGGATAAAGGAGCACAATATTACAGTGTATAGGAGCGGTCCCAGATCGATGTTTTGGAGCTTCCAGCATGCCACTTACGGTCAGCTTTCCGCGCTCCCCCTACAAAAACCTCTGCCGAAGTAGTAACACTATACGTATAGTCGGCCAACGAGAATTTAGTGCACACTTCGAGCACAGGAGAAATATGACGAAGGGGACAATAACATACGTTTCGACGCTATTTTAGGATTCTCCGGATTTATTCCTCGAAAAACTTACGATAATAATGCTTCTCCGGGATCGTAGCAAGAAAACGTTAAATTCGGTAGGTGATAAATCAGCATTAATTTATTATTATTACTATTAACTTTTAGTTTAAATACTTTCCTAATTCTTATTTTCACTAATATTTTCAATAATACAAGGATATAATTATTTCAATATATGGCTGAAAAAAATTAATCTCAAAGCGACCATCATTCTTTTCTAAAAGCAAATTCTGTCAGTTTAACCGAAATCGATGAACAAATTCCGAATAACAACTTTCCAGCCGATGAAAGAAAAACGAAATCCCAAAAAAGCGGCAAAGAAGAAAGGAGTAACGGACAGATATATATAGGCGAAAAAATGTACGAAAAAGTCTGGAGTGAGGGGGGAAGGGTCAGAAAGCATCGTGTATTTGGAGAGCTTTGGGCAGGTCTTTTTCTCCCTTTCTTTTTCTCGTTTTGCCCTCGGATCGTATAATACGAATGACCGACCAATTATTCGAAGCGTCGCATGCGTTTGAACCTCGTTCGCCCCTTTATTTCTCAGTTTCGAAAATTCTTTTAAACGATTTTTTGCACCATTTTCATTGTCTTGTTCTAACTGTTTCGAATGACTAATTTTTTAGCCGCCCATATTCCACGTCACACGTCTATTTATTTAGAGCAAGACAATATTAGGAACAAAAAATTATTTTTACGATTCAAAAAAGTGATTTCGCGCAAATATTGAAGTTACGAATCAAGTAAAAACATGGAAATTTAATAGGCAATTCCATTCGTATTTCATTTTCCTTTTATTTTTCTAAGCGCATCTGTGACGCACGTGAACTGTATGGATTGGTTCAAAAGCACAGGAAAAGTAAGAGAAAACGCCACTTGTACGGAACGAGATTCTTATATTGTCTCTTGAACCGCGGTATCGAATGCGGAGTTCAAGAAAAAAATAAAGTGAATTTTATAAATGGAGGTTCAAGGGTCTATCTTTGAGAAAATTTAGATTTAATTTTCCGCAAAAGAGTTGTTTTATTCTTCTGTTATTTTCATTTAAAAGCTGACAGTAAATTAATTTCTAGATAATAATAACATAAAAAGATATTGTATTGATGAACTATTTTTTTTATAATTTCGAATAATGATTAAAGTTTTTAATTACTCTAATAATGCTCGTGGAATCTGCTTGTGTCAGTGCAATCACACTTTGCACCACTAGAAAATAGCCGCGCAATCAATTACTTAGCACATCACAAGATAACCGTCCCTTTTGTGTTACGAACCCTCGTTTATCCTCCAAATGCGCCAACAGAACGTATTCGAAACCCGCAAAAATGAGCGTCCAATCCCACCTAAATTCGCCGACGACGTTTTTCTCGCGACGTGCCCGAGTTAAGAATCACTCGTGAAATGTGCGTGTCACGTGTGTAGCGCGCGGAACTTGCAGTATCGATGACTCGCTGCTCTTTCCAATTAAATTCAACAGAGCCGGAAAAAGAAGCTGGCCTCCGCGCGGCACTGCTCTCGGAACACACACGAAGCAATTAAATTTCGCGGCGCTCTTTTGCTTTCCTTTCCCGGCCGGTCTCTCGTTTATTAATTTTTCTTTATTGCACTTCCCGGCGATTTTGCGATCTCCGCTGGTTTTATCAGAGGGGATTTTTGACGGAGATGGGCAATAGGATATATTTTTATTGTGGTTCCAGTATTGTTTTCATCAGGACTGGACATGAAATTGCTATTTTATTTATTAGAAGATTTTTCAATCTACTAATGTTTTTCCGGTGCTCAATGAAAAATGCTTCTTCAAAAGAATCTAAAATATAATTTTTCCATACAAAAATTAAATAAAATAATTCCCCGTCTCAAGCATAAAATCCAGATTAAAAAAGGCAGGACTGAATTACTAAAACCCAGTCCTCTTTTTTTTTTTTACAAAAATGTTCGCAATCTTTTCAGAGGCTCGCGCGCCGCCTCGCGCGGTGTACGACATTTAATAAAGTTCCGCGCGCTCGCCCAAAAGGAAGGCGCACTGCTCGCTGACCTACGAGAGGCCCGTTTATGTTAATTAATATGCGCATCGCGGGGCGCAAAACGTGACTGCCGCGCGGATGGCGGAGAGAAAAAAACATCGCAAATAAAGGGAACGAGTTCGCGGAGCGCCGCGGGCGAGAGCGACGGGGAATCCCCCCCCGCGCGACGTTAATAAGACCAAACGAAATGTCAACTCGCCAGGCGCGCAAGCGCGAAATGTATACGTGTGTGCACGCGGACCGCCTTGGGCTCGTGTGTTTAATAAGCGCATAAGAGCAGCAAGACGGGCAAGTAATTAGACGCTTTCGAATGCTGTCGCTGCCTCTCTGCCGCTGCACCTTCGATGTTGATAACGCGAAGGGTTCGGATGGTTATTTTAATGATATTTTGCTGCAATTTTCTTGTTGACAGTGTCTTGTTTGGTTGCGAGAAATACGTTTGCTCGGGTAATTATCTATGAAAACTTTAAAAAGTAGGTTTATTGCTTTTTAATTTTTGACAAGATTCTAATAAAAGTAACATTTTGTTCAGAGAGAAACGAATCGCGTGATGTATTTGATTTAAAAAGTGCTATTCAAAATCCAGATTCTAATGCCACGATCTAAATCTTTCATTACAAGCATAAATGAAAACTAATTAATCACGACTACATTTTCTCAGGTAAATAAACCATATATGCACTCGCGGCGCACAACTTCGTTACAGGAGAGCTAAATCTCTCGTGCCTCGCTCGGCCCTCCCATTGCTTTGGAATTCCACATCCGCGCCGAGAGAAGCGCTTAAAAAGAAAGCGCGAAAGAAAGCCGAATATCCCGCCCACACAGCCGACGCCCCATTTTCGAGTAACAAGGTAACGAAGCCGAATCCGCGCTTATATACACGGGGCGAAATTTAATTCATGCAAATTCTCGCGCGGAGCACTTTGCCGAGTCTCCTCTCTCTCTCTCTCTCTCTCCTTTTTTCGATTCGCGACGAAAGGAAGCGCAGTAAAAGGGAGGAGAGAGAAAGATAGAGGAAAAAAGGAAGCGCGGACGTGCCGCCGCATGGAAATAGGCCCTCGCGGCGGGAAAACAAACTCCGCCGGCGGCTGTATATACATCAGGGCTATGTGTGTCGCCTTGCCTCTTTGTATTTCTCGCTCGCGACGTAGGTTCTTTCATCAGCCGTGCACTGCTTTCCGCAAAGTAAGCGAGGATTAGGCCGATTGAAAAATCGTTGCCGATCTGCGAGCGCGTCAATTTTGCCGAGGAGCTCAAACAGATCCGTTTAATTAGCCCCTTTACTCGCGCGTCGCGAAAGAAGTAATCAAGCTCTCTCGGCAATCGGAACGATATTTAGAAACGGGCTGCTTATGAAGGCGCGCGGCGGCTCGATATATCCCGGTCGCACAATGTGTCGCGCGCGCCTGCCGCTCTGAATAGAACAAAGGGACCTTCTTTCTCCGTGCTGTGGCAAGCCGTGCCGCTGCCTGGCTCTCTCTCTGTCCGTTACACATGTTACACACGCCGCGCTGGGAGACAATGGCCTCCTTCGATGAATCTTTCCCGCCCTTTATTTCTGTGCGGGGGAAAACCATTTCGGAGGCCCATTATCTCTTGGCGAATGCGCTTTATGCCTCGGTGCAAAGCAATTACAAGGCGGGGATACAAAGCGGTCGAACAGGCGGCGGCTCCGTGCCGTAATTCTTTGGACTCTTATGTCGGCGAATGTTTTGCAGGGGCTGCTCGTTTTTTTTTTTTTTTTTTTTTTTTTTTTCGTAATTTTTCATTTTTGGGTAGCAAGGAATTTTTATGGTTTTTTCATATTTTGTAAAGGAATTCAATACACTTTAGAATAAATTACCCATTTGGAATATTTTTGTATATATTTCTTAATTTCTTAAATTTTTAAATGTTTTTATTCTAAATAAAGATGCCAAAAAGTTCCCAATTTCTAAACGCAGATTTGTTTTTCCATAAAAATATTTCTAGACAGGATATCTACTACCCACATTATTGTTTATTGATTTTTGGATATTGCATTTACGTATCGCGTTAAATAATTTATTAAACCCTATATATTTCCCCGACAAAACCAAAGTAAAGTAAAACGTAAAGTATTCTTCCAGAACATTTCCCACCTCGATAAACGTAAACAAAATACCGCAGTTTCCTGCTCCGCCGAACCTCCACCGCCCCCACTAAAGCTCGGAATCTACAGCCAATCGACGAAAGGCGCAGTCAAGCTCGAAGGAGCCGAGAGGCGAAAGGCGGTATAAAAAACGCGGACGCAATCCCGCGGCGGCGGTCGCTCCGCGCCTCGAAAATAAAGCGCTTATTTGTATCGCGATTTGTACTTGAACCGCCACTCGATTGCTGATCAATACTTGTAATTGGAGCGGCGCTCTCTCTCGCGCCTCGAAACTTTCGTCCCGCCGCGAGCGGCGTCCGGAAAGCCGTCAGCCGGTCCCCCGGTTTATCGCGCAATCAGATCTTATTGTCGCGGCCGGCACAACCTTTTCTCCGCTCGCCTCTCTTCGCCGTTTCGCGCAGCTTGGCACGTATGTCCCGCTGTTTTAACTTAAAACTCGACCCAGCTCTCGTAGCGGACCGTTTTATGCCCGGGTAAACAATTCGGCTTCTGGATTGTGCTACTGACCGATTTGTCTTGTGCTTTTATTCTACGTTTTGAACAGATTGTTTAATTTTTCTATTTGTTTAAGACGTTGTACGACTTTTCAAAGCTCGATTCTGCGTTTAATTTCATTTCCGCGAAAGTTCTTTCGGCAAATAGTCCAGTCTTTGTAAAAATTAATTACAGAATTTAAAACAGTAGAATAAATATTAAGCAGAATTTAAAGTGCACGGGGCTTTTGAAAAACTTTTAAATTACTTCCACTGAAATTAAAATCAAACAATTACTTGCTAAAGTTGATTTAATTAAAGTATCTGCCTTCTTCCTCTCCCCCGCATCGGCGGACAATCCCTACAAGGCAGGAAAGATCATAAAACGGCAATCTAAACCGATGCTATCTGAGGAATTACCCGCAAGCCCTCCATGCGCTCACATGCAAATACACGTAGCGCAGGTTTTTTCCTCCCCCCACCCCCACGAAAGGTCATACGTGTCGGTATCTCCTATTCCCGCTCTCGGGCTCTATCCCGAGGACTCTTTTTGGCCGGGAAGACGTGACGCCGGGCCGCTTAACGACCTGCCGGCTCTCTCTCCTCCGTAAAGTCCATTTTAGATAATTCCCCGGGATAAAATGAAACGGACCGCCGCCGAGGCTCGAGAGAGCTCGGCAGGCACGTACGGCGGGACGGCTTTGCTCGACCGCGCCGGGTTATATCGAAACTTTTTCAGCAAATTTCGGAACGCCGGGGTGTTGGGTGTGCTTGGGCGATCGCTGCTACTGATTGGGTAAGATTTGCTGGGCGAGCTCGGAGCGTTGTTTGTAAAGTTGTTTGGCAGTGTGATAAAGGCGAATGGGAATAGATTCGGAGGTTGATTTGATTAATGTTTTGAGACACCGAAGGCGACCTACTCTGTTAGACAATTTAAAACGTGTAAAAAAAGAAACAAGTCGACAAAATTACATCGATATGTCTATATATGGAGGTTTTCTAATAGTGATGTATTCGATTTCTCGTGTTTTAAAAAGTCACTGCACTTTCTCTAGTTTTATTTTCATAATTTTTCTTATTGGTACACTTTATCTTTCCCGTACTAAAATTTTTGCAGGTTCTTCAGATCTTAATTGCTTAAATTTATTTCGCATTACTCGTAACATATAGATAAAGTACGAATTAGCGACTACGAATTATGCAAATTGTCCGCGTAAATCACCATCCCACATGCCTCTCAATTCCTAAAGCCCTAAAAGCAGTATAAGCATCATCTCGGACAGTCCGCCAGAAAGTAAAGAGCAAAGCCGACTCGGTAATGTTAACGCTCGCCGCGGGAGAAATAGAGACAAAGAATACGCAGACCCGGATATAACAGCGGGAGAAAGAGCCAAGCAAAAAGCGCAGCAGCAGCAGCAGCAGCAAAAGCTTCCCGGCGAGAATGCAAGAGGGGGCACTTCGCTGTAAACTGTAACCATCGCATTTACGAGCCGAGGGGGCCGTAACTCGAGTCCTCGTTACTCCCCGGCGACGACAAATTTCGAGCCCGGAATGGAATGCATCAAATTTGTTTTCATTCCCTCGCCCGGGTATTATTAGAGCGGGAACTTAAGTGCGCGCGCCCGTCTTGGAAGGCTTCTAAGTTCGAGCCCCCCCCCCTCTCTCTCTCCTCGGGATGTTTTCTCTGGCCGTTGGTATGATTTTTCCATATTTTAGCCCGGCTAACCGTAGCGCGCGCCTGAAAAATCGCGGCGGGACGATAAAAAGCGACGCGTTCCCCGTTTCTTGTGCTCCGCTTTTGTTTGGCGACTTATTTGAATGTTTTTCGTGCCCTGCACTCCGGTTTACTTTATTATATTTATTTTGAAAATGTAAATTCTCCCTCGGAGCTGCTGCGGGGTTCTCTCGATATTGCAACCTTTTTATTCTGGGGAGGTTTCCTCGACGATTATTGTTATCTTGGGGGGGACGGGAGTGCGGCCGTGGGGGGGAATCGATGCTTTTGGGTTATTAGCGTCGTTAATCTTTTCAAATTTTATGGTACAACATTGAATTCCTGAGTTGGTAAAATGAAATTCATAACTTGTAGGATTATTGAAAACGTAGCCAAAGTTTCAAATTTCACGAATACTGAACTTTTAAGTAGTTAATATTCAATTTCACTTATTATCTTCTTGTGCGAAAACAAGATAAGAACAGCTTTGTCGTGTATAAAGATACATAAGTAATTTTATAAATAAAATGAAATCACCCCATGAAAAATTTAATGCACTCAATCGATCAAATACCTCAGACCATCTTTCACAGTGCACAACAATGTGCTCCTTGAAAACCGCGCTCATCCACTGCACTCTCTTCCCTCCTCCAAACTAAAAGAAAACACAAATTACCCCAGCCTACTCTGCCCCTTAGACTCGAAGCGCACAGCAACCAGTCGGAAAGCGGCTGCGGACCGGTCTTTCATACCGCGGAAGCTTTGCGGTCTGTCTCGCTTTTTTTTCCTCTCTCTCCTACCCTCGGAGCGGGAAAGCCGGAGAAGCTCATCGCGAGAGTAAAAAATGGTCGACTTATTGTCGGGTGAGCGCGCGAGGAAAGGGCCGACGTCGGCGTCGGCAGCCTATATACGCCGCTACTTTTCGCGACCTTCTTAAATCTGGAGCGGGAAAGAGCGGAAGGGGGAGGGGGAGGCACGAAAATGTCGCTGTCTAAAAACTGGCCGACGCGCCGTGGGGGACGAATAAAAAGAGGAAGGACTCGAAGGGTCTTGTACGAGGATAATAACACTTAGAGACGGAGCAAGAAGACGCGGAAAAAGAAATGGATATCGATTTGAGAGTAACGTCGGCGCTAGTAAGGGGCGAGAAAAATGCTCGGACTCTCGCCCCGATGAAAAATATGCGTCGGTATTTTTTCTTCCCCAACCGGGAAGTATTGACTGTCTGAGTGCGCGGGACGTGGAAAGCTGCCCTTTAGAAAGCAATCGAGCTAAGTGGTTAATAGTACAGTGTGGACATCATTATTATTTTAGAGCGTACACTTTCTGATTTGAAGTTTGGCTATTAAAACTGGCCCTTATCAGGTCAAGATAAAAAATGATTTATTAGAACTGATTAGATATTAAACTTCAGTTAAGATAATTTCATTCCCTGGTAGCTAGAATCTAGTTAAAATATCCAAATCTAGCTAGATTCTAGCGATATTATAGGAAATTATCGGAAACTTCCTACCAGGGTTCTACTAAATTATTATAAGTACAAATCTATATCTTATGAAGTCCTACAGGACACAAATGTTCTTACATCTCTTTTTCTGATATATTCATGTCCTTTTATTTTAAATGTTATCGTCGCTCAGTTACTTATTATACATTTACAAATGTATTTCCTCTCCACAATTTTCCCGAGAGGAGTTTCTAATCTCAAGGTTAAAAAATTACTTACGACAAAAAATAACCTTAACCCTGCCATTTCCACTGATTTCCAATTCGTTTATGAACACACAAATCACGCGGACGCATAAAAATTTGTCCGCCCAGAAAAGCAGGACGCCTGCATTTTCGGCAAACTATATCACCCGACGATTTTGTTTAAGAAATCACTCGACTGCGCATTTCCGCGCGTATCACACAACCCGCGCCCGAGCTCTTCCCCGCCTTCGGAAAACAGAGGGGGACGTGGGCGAGGAGCGAGTTATACGAGAGCTGACGGAGCGGGAAAAAGGCGAAATAAAGGAAAAGACGCGAAGACGATAGAGGCGAGACGGTAGGTGTGAGGGTGTAAAAAAAAAAGCCGGCGCAGAGGAGCTAGTCTACCGAGAGGAGCAGATAGCGCGGGAGGAGGCGCGAGAGCTTAAAGCTGCCGAAGGCTCGAGCGGCGAAAAAAAAGAACGACAACAGCAACGAGCGGTCGAGCGCGGAGGGGAAAAAAGAGCGAGCGATTTCGAGCGAGATAATTGCAAAAAGAGGCGGTGGCGAACGCTAATCAATCGGCTTTGTTTGCCTTGCGGGCTGTTCCGAGCTGTCGGCGGAAGTCTTTGTTTTGTACTATCCGGCTGTGATCTTTGTTTAAAAAGGTGTTATACTTTCTGAAAATCGTCAAAAGAGAGAAATAGTAACGGATTGTTAAACGAAAAAATACGAGTATGAAAGAGGGCGAGAAATCCGGGGGGAGACCAAGAAAAGTTCGTTATTCCAGATGTCTCGTTATTTCGGGAGTACTTTATTGCACGAGAGCGCGAGCGAGGATTTAAAAGCTCAGCGAATTTGCATTTACTTGTAAATTTAAAGATAAAATTGCACGTAAAATCCAGTCGTACCTTCTTATTTTCATGCACATTTTGCCCTTCTGTGCAATTGCGATTTATGGACTGTATGAATATTCGCCGTGAAAAGAAGTGCAAAAGTATAAAGCTGGCGCTTTCATTTAAAAATCTCCTTGCGCTTTATGTACGCTGAGCATAATCCTAAAGCCCGGCATTTCAACACAATTGCCAGCCTTATCGTCGAAAGATAAAGCTCAGTGTCCCCCCGAAAAACGATAAACGCGAAAGCATCAGAGCCGCGTCGAATGCGCGAAACAATTTCCCGAATTATTATCATAAATTTAAAAACGCCCGTTCGGAGCTGTTCAAACACATACGTCAGAGGGTTAGAGCTCTCTCTCTCCGCGTTTCTCGCCGGGCATGAATTTACGCGCGTTCGCATGCAAATACTCCCGCTGTGTGCGTTCGCGTACTTATGTTTGTTCAAAGGCGTCCCGTATAAGTGGCTGTGTAACTGCGCGCGCATACTCGAGCGTATATGCTCACCGAAGCGCGCCCCCCCGAGTGCTAAACTCTGTTTGGCCAAATGCAATTCGACTGTTTTTGATGCCGGAGTCTCGGAATTTTAATTCGGCTTTTGTTGTATATGCTACGGGATTTTTCCGCTGCTTCCTTCATCCGTTCGTTTGGATTTAGGTGGTTTTTTTGATTGCAGAAGAAGTAAGCTTTTTTACGTAGTTCACCGACAGAAGATTAACATAAATCTCAGTACGGCAGTGAATGTAAACGTAATAAATAATGATTAGGCGTAACAGGCTGTACTTCAAGCCAAGTTATATTTGTCACAGCGGAAGCTTGACCCATACAGCAATTATAAAACTACAAATATCCACCCAATAACCCTCTCCGTTCTTTGCAAAACTTGGACGCAAACTAGCCCAACCCGGTTATATCTGGCCGGGATTCAAGGGAAACTATCGCCGAAGGCTAGAATTTCGTCGCTCAAAAGCGCCTAAGTTCAGCGGTTAATAGCGCGGAAAATTGTTTCAGTCTCACGCACACGACGCCCTGTCGACCTGCGAACGGACGCCGGAGCCCCGCTTAAATTTTCCGTGCGGCCGGCCTGCCACGAAAGTTCAGCTCGGCGTGTACTCATCCGCGTATACGTATATCGACCTCGCGCTTTACATCGACCCCGAGAAGCAAATGACTTCGAGAGCCGCCTTTTTTCATCTCTGTCGTGATTTCACTCGGAAGGTAATTGCTGGAGGCCCGTTGGCGGAAATTTTTCCGCGGATGGCGGTGGTCGACGGGAGGCGAGGGAAAATTTTGGAGAACTTTTTGGATCTTGCTTTGAAAGGCGGATGAGGTTCGGTTGTGACAGTGTTAGGAGGTTGGAGAAAGGAACCAGAAATACTTGAAAGAAGTATTCATCGCGGCTAGAGAATGCTAACTTAAGTAATTTTTGTAAGTGATTATTATTACTAATTAGGTTACGTTAGTCAGTTTATCTTTCGAATAAAATATTAAAATATTGGAATTGGAATATTTACTTATGTAATTACGGTTCAATAGTATAATTAGGGAATAGTTCAGAATACGTTTTGTTAAATTAAGCTTCTGGTTAAACTGACCTAAAAACTTTCGTATCAACATTTAGTTGGAACAGTTCAAAGTTCAACCTATATCTGATATTGATATTTGAAGACTGTACATTTGACTTTAGGCTTTGAATAGTTTGAAGAGTTTTAATAGTTCGTAGGATTCGAAAGTTATCGATGACTTAAATGGAAACATGTAAAATTTCCGCTTTAAAATTATTCAAATAAAATTCTATTTTTAAACATAAGGAATTCTTAAAACTTTCATGAGAAAATATAATTTTATATTTCGCTCGAAATTCTAGAATCTCTCAAAAACTTGGAAAATTGTCAAAAGATAAAAGCTTCGTTTCCCCGAGCAAAGTCAACTAAAGTAGCTTCTAAAATTTCTGAAATATCCACCACTCGAAGTTCTTAATCGATTGACAATCAACCCGAATGCGTAAAAGCTCGCCTACTTACAGCCCATCCACTTTGTGATCCGAGCGATTATCGGCAATCTGACCCCGAAAAGGGATGAAAGTACAGCGCGGGAACAATACTCCACTCGATGTGGCAGCGGGCGATCGTCGTCGCGCCCTTGAAAACTTGCCTGAACTGCCACTAGATGTCGATCTTTCGCTACAAGTTGTATCGAATACACTGGAGAGAGAGAGAGAGAGAGGGGGGCTCCACTCGAGCCTTTTTTTATCTTCAATCCAAACAGCCGAAGAGACGGTTTGTCGACTGGCCGGAGGAGACAGTTTAATGGAACCGACGACGGGACGGAAGGAGGAGGCTCTCTTTTTCATATCCTGAGTGTGGACTTTAAGCCGGATACTTTTACCGAGCCGACATCTTTCCCGGTGCTAATAGTGGAGGGCTGTATTAGAAGAGTTACTTTTTTCGCGTGTCGAAGACTAGGCAATTGTTGGATTTTAATCTATTATTATTTATTGTTATTATTGTTCTAAAATTGAATTCTTTAAAGAAATTATTGAATTTTGCAAATAACCATAAGAATGGTCTCTTGCTGGGAGGGGTAGATTGTGTTTTGAAGCAGCTTCAATACTATAACTTTATTGGTTTTCTAACAATGGTTCAGAAAGAAAATTTAGTATTGTCCACAGGAAAATCCTCAATATTTACGGTAACCTGATCTCCACTAGAATCTTCGCTCTAAAGTTGTTGCTTTATACAGCATATAAAAATGCTCAGTAAGCCATTCATTTCAATTTATTTTCCACGACATTCCTCCCTCCAGGGTTCGTTTTATTTCCGAAAATTATTAAACTTCCAATTTCTCCTCGTTCGAATGCAAAGTTCCCGGTGCAGAATTCGCCGTTACTTTCCGATCTTTTGTTAATTCCAGCCCGCATTATCCCGCTTTATGCCTCGGTGCTTGAAAAGAGCTTTCAGCCGGGCACCGAAAATCGACAAGCAATATACGCTCCAACGGCCGAACAACAGAAGCAGACGCAGCGTGTCCCGAAGCCAAAATAGCTTTCCACTTCGTATTCTCCGAATGCTCGCTGTAAAACACGACGATGGGGGACTTCGGCAGTTACGCGCGGCGCGCGAAAAAGCTCCCGAATCGAGTGCGCGCACTTAAAAACTCGCCCTCCCCCCTCGCCGCGCGGCGTCAAAGAAAACATAAAGCGAGCCTATAAAACGAACTCGACGCGGTACTTTTATCAGCTTCGAAATTTCAATACTCGAGCGCGCCGCGGATCGTAAACTCGCGGCGCGAATATTGAATTTCAGATGCGCGCGAGCCGCCGCCGACATTGAAGCTCGCTCGCGGCGCGCGATTCGAAAAATACGATCGACGAAGCTTCGACGCGACTCGTTCTAGTCGCGGAGATTGCGCGGTGTCGCGTTTACAAAGGCCGCTTCAGATCTGGAGATGATCGCGAGGCATTGTGTTCGCGCGGGGGGGCTTTTATCCGGGTTCGATCGAATTTTTTGAAAATTTTCTTCGCGATAATTTGGATAATTAAAGAAGTGTTTTGAAAATTCTGTCGTTTTTTATAATTGTAGAAGTATTTTTAATTATTATGGTTCAATTCAGTGGCATTTAAATTTTCAAATAAAAAATATTGTTTTACGACTGTATGCTTTTAGAACCAAGTTTCGAACTATTCATTACAGTTTATTCAGGCTTAATTAACTTTCTGTAATGTAACGTACGTCAACGAAGTCCCTTTTAACGGCAGCATAATTTTCCAATACCAGCTTATTATTTCATAATAGCACTTTACCGGCTCTAGTAACAGCTTGTATGTAAGTTGTTATCTGAAATGAAGGCAGTATGCATTACAGCTTCTGCTATATAGCTAAGTATAGGGTTACTGCAAAGTTATATTGGAATACCGAGTCAATATTGATATTTGCATATTTTAATGACTCACGGAATAATTAATAATAAGTACAACTTCACAATCGTCATTCGATCTTTATATTTAATTTTTTACTTTTTTTTTTAATATGAATTATTTAATAAATATTTAACCATTACGAAAAGTTAGGTTCCAAATTACAAATCTGTTATTTCTACGGCAAGAAATTTAGTAAAAAAAACTGGCCTAATTAATAGTTTCTCCTCTAGAAAACCTATCCTCCCACTTATCGATCCTCTAACGAGGCAGAGCGAAAGAGCAGCCCACATCGGCATCAGGACAGGGCACTTTAAATTAAATTTTTTCAAACTCCCCCGCATTATAAATTCTAATTCAGCGACGCGGGCATCAGCATCCGCACGCAAGAACCTCGCTTTAGAGCTAGAAAAACAGGCGCATATTATCCGGGCAAAGTGCCTTAACTTTTATCAGCCGAATTACTATATCCAGCCGCTTTTTTCGCCATGGCTTTAATTCCATAATCGAAAAAGTATCAAAGCTCCGCGCTTCCGGCGGACATGCATAATTCCGCGACGAAAGAGCCGACGCCGCCGCCGTCGCTCGGCCAAATAATTTATGACCCGCTCGCTGGACCTCGCAAAGTGCCTCCGCGCAGAAATAATATTATCGTGACCGGCGAGGTCCGGGCAAAAAAGCAGCAGCCTTTTGAGAGCCCCCCCTCCCCCAATCCGCCTTTACCCCCGACGACGAATTAAATCCATTTGCCGCGCCGGGCTTTTAGGGGGTCGTGTAAATTCTTAAACGGCTGAGAAAATAAGGAGCTGCACGCCGAGTTTTTGCGTATTTTTCTTGGGATTACGGCCGCGGAAATTTGTTACGTGGGAAAATAGCTTTTAAAGTCTCTTTCATTATACGGTTAATTTTTAAATCCATTTTTAAAGGGTTTAAATACGAAACAGAATGCGTAATGGCGATGGAAATGACTCGCATTTGCACTTGTGCATATTATAATAATACCATTATACTCATTGAATGCAATATTTTTTCATACCTTAGCAAGTTTAAAACATCATTTTTTCGTTTTTCAAAGCCTCGAAAATGAATTTCCACTAATTGCACCATATAGAAATTTCGATAACAACATAATAGAGTAAAGCACTTAACTAGCTTCGCCGGCGCGTAAAGAGTAAGTGCAACGCGGTAAGGTTACAAGAGGGGCCGCGTAATTCAGCGAGGTGTACAAGTGCGAAACATAAACCAGAAAATGAGAGGCTATTCGCAACGGGCCGCGTAAATATAAGTTGCCGCCTCGTCAGTTTTCCAACCCCCCCCCGCGCCCCCGGAACTGCAAATACGGAAACTAAAGGCATACACAATTACGCCCGGTTATCGCGAATGGCTTCTCCCGGCGAAAGAAGTTCCCTCGCATGAACCCCGCCGCCGGAAACCGTTTATTCAATTTAACTTTCCGCGCGCTGAAGGGACCGCATAAATTAACAAAATCATACGGCTGCTTTATTGTCCGAAGTTTAATTAAAGTTTTCAGCCGGAAGAGGAATTTGAGCGGCGCGCAACCGTATCGCTGTTTTCTTGTTTGTTCGAGTACGTAATTTATATACGCTTACAACGCGATTAACGATGAAAAAGGGTAAATTATTCTTGCGAACGTTCAAGCGGAGTAGCGTAAAATAAAAAAAAAGAAAGAAACATTCTTTTCATGCAAATTTGAACGCGGCACCGCCCCGAGCGGCATCTACATTTTTTGCATGTAAATCATCCCGTGCATTTCCGAGTGTAAATAGATTCGATCAGCTGCCACTGATTTTTTTTTTTTCAGTTCAGCAGAATATAGCGGATTGATTTGTAGGTTTTTGACCGGAATGCTTCTATTTTTAGTCAATTATGTCGGAGTGGAGTTTATTGATAAGGGTAATATTTTTTTTTAATACAATCAATATTTCCGGTTTGAATTGATTATATTATTACATTAGAGGGGAAAATCTCATTATGAAAACTTTCGCTTAAAAGGAAATCTACGGTATAAAACTTATAATAATACAAGAAGCGAGAGTAAAAATTTAACATTTAGCCATTTATATTGCTTATCGTAAAATTTTTATTGAACATCACATTTCAGGCATTTTTATGCATATTCTTAGTAGAAAAATTTAACGTGAAATTTTTATTAAGGTATGTATTTCGGCACTTTCAGTTTAAGCGCGGGAAAAAATGCGCTGCTAACTTTTGCTTACTGTAGCAAAGTGCCGTAATCAGCTATAAAAACGAGTTATTTTAAAATTCATGCAACGTTAATTTACGTTAACTTAAAAAGCTTTTTCATTCGCATATACAAATGTTACCGTGAGTCCTTTAATCTACTTTTGTTAAAAACATCGTACTTTTCTTAATAAACTACAACTGGCTTTCATGAACTTATGTCTTCTAAATGGAAGTAACTGTGTGAAAGGATTATCATTCAGCTGCACACATAATGATCCAGCTATAATAAAAAGGAAAATTCAACAGAGGTTGACTGGTATAACAATAAGCCTCAATTCGATCGATTTTTCGAATCTGCTCTTTTTTGTGGATTAAAGAATAATGCATGAAGCTTTCTGAAATTGATAGTTCGTGTGCTTGTGATACTAATTAATTCAGGCAGCAAATATTGATTAAGGACAGGAAACACAAGATGCAAAGGACCTTCCCAACGGTACATAGGAATTTTGCCTGCAAAGGGAAACGTACTAAAGTTGTTTCACGAGAAAGAACATATAAAAATATACAGAAAGATCGAAAAAATAATTATTTTAAGTGTCGGGAATTTAGAGATAATTGGAATTCAAGTTTACACCCCACACAACGATTC
>UCOM01002434.1:0-26280 GCA_900474385.1 Ormyrus pomaceus | reverse complement strand
GAGGCTTTACCGGGGCGGGGGGGAACCGGGGAGGGCGGCGGCGGCGGCCCTTTCGCGGATTACGGAGATCCGGTAGATAACGTCAGGCTCGCGTCGCCTCTATCCCCCCGGCAAATACGCGATAGCTGCACCCTCCGCCCCTTACTCGGCGTAAGGAGCGCGGGGCGCAGGCGCGGCCGTCCACTCAAAAGAGATATTTCGGCCGCCGCCGCCGCCGCCGCCGCGGGCTCAAAGGACTCGACCTGAGTAAATTCTCAAACTCTCCGCCTAGCTAAATATTCGGGCGGAGGGCGACAAAGCTGCCCTGATATAAAACAAACGGCTGGCCGGCCGCAAAGTGCAGCAATAAAAGCTGAGTGCACTGACTCGGGATTGACGAGAGGGAGAGCAGGGAAAAAAGAATAAAGTGCCGTCGGAAGGAGGAAAAGCGGAGCTGGCGCTGCTCTCTCTCCCTCTGCGTGCGCCGGCCTGTATACTTAATAGACTCGTAGACGTAAATTCAGATTTAAATGCAGTTCCGCCTAACGCCCGGACTCTTTCTTCCGCCGGCGTTTCTCTCGCCGTTCCGTCGCCGCTTCTGTAATTTTTCCAAATATTAAAGTAAATGCCAGGCAGCCCAGTACTTTTTTTTTCCCCCGAGAAATTGACATTCACGTCGGTAGTCGGAGGGATGCATCCGAAGGCCAATCGAAAGACCTGCAGTTTCCGACCTTATTACACGGCTTTGGACGATCCTTTCAGTCCGACTCTTTTCACCGGGAATTTATTAAAACTCCTGATTAATTTCGACCGAGAAAAAGTCGCCCTTTCACCCCTCCAACTCCGAATGAAATTAGTCCGCGCGGTGAATTAATTTTGGCATTGTGCGTCGTGAGAGGGGGGGGGGGCTGTAATTATTTTCGCGTTGAAAGACTTCGGTGAATAGAAATTGAATTTCTACTCCGCTTACGCGGGCAAATAGCGAGCGTCCGCTTAGCTCCTCGGTCTCGAGGCATACGTCTCCTCTAATATTTGAGCTGACCCGGAGGCGAAAAACTGCAGGTGAACGAAGGCGCCGGGCGGAAGGAGGGTAAAAGAAAGGTTCGCGGGGCAAAAAGATCGGGGGCGAAGAAAAAGAAAAAGCAAAAGAAGAAGATGTGGAACAACTGGGGTAGATTGGCCCGCGCCTCGTATACAGTCTGCGGGCTTCCGCCGCTACAGAAACTCAAGTCGAAGCGTCCGGTTTTCCTTTTCTTAGCGCACACGGCTCGTCGCTTTTATTCCGCGCCGCGCGCTCTCCTCCTTTTTTCCCTCTTTTTCCCCCCCCCCCCCCCCCCCCCGCCCTGAAGGCTTAGAGCCGGGAAAAGAGGCATCGATTCGCGACTCCTCCGAGTCTCTAATGGATGCTTCGATCCGCGAAACTAACGATCCCTTGTCAGCCTCTCCTCTCGTCGGCGCCTTTCGTATATACACGTCGGCCGCGATTCTCAACTTAAAACTGGCGGGGATCGTTTTCATTTTGCCGACTCTTTTTCCCCGGGATAGGGATCTGCTAAGTCCGGACTTTCTAAGGGATTTGTTAAAAGAGCTTTTTCGAAAGCTCCCCCCCGGCGATTTATTTCAATGGCAGGATTTTCCGAAATGCACGTAATAACTTTAAAGATGGACCGCGCATCCGCCTCTTTCACTTGTTAATTCACAATAAGTTCCTTTTCATTTGGGGAGGGATTGCGTCGGATGTGATATATAAATTTTTAGTTCTATCGAGTGCATCCGCGGCTTGTCTACCCGACATGCATTATACATCGCGCCGAAGGCAAATCCGCGCGCATTACAGCCAGGCATCTGCATTAAAATACAAAAATCTGTAGAGCTTTTTCAAAGGAACGTCCATTTACTGCGAAATGACGTTTATATATATATATCTCGGGGGGACTTCATTTATTCGTTTGACGTCCGCTTTGAAAAGAAAGTAGGTGTACGCTTCGCGCGAAAGATGATTATTTCCCGCAGCTCCGCGGTCCGATAGATTAAGTTTTTTTTTTCCTTGCACAAAGGGGCGCGGGGTGGGGCACTCTTTCAATCGGGTTAATGAAAGAGAGCGGGGGAGAGATTTTTGGGAAAAGAGCTCTCTCAGCGCTTTTCCGGCGAACTTCTCGCGGGCGGCAAAAAAAAATCTATGCTAAAGCGCGCACGTGGGGCTCTTGCGCTCAATTTACACTCGGGGCCGTCCACTCACGTACAACCCGCGCGGCTGCGGCGCGCACTTATCGGGGGAGGGCCGTATACTCACGCAATCTCGCCTCACCTCCTTTTTGGCAGCACGGCCACGTAACGCTGATCGGAAACTTATTCCCGCCTCGAATTCGCGGAGCACTTCTTACTCCCTCCCTTTCTTTATTGAGTGCGCGCGTGCCCGGCTCTAATAACGCGCCTCTCCTTTAATCGAGTCGAGCGTGGAAAAGTTAAAAAAAGAAACACCTGAAATGCTCGGCCCGCGCTTAACAAGATCGCCCGCTTTCATTTAGCCGGCGCGTAAATCCTGGCCGCGGCCCAGTTTGTCGCGGGCGCGTTATCAAGGGTAAAGGGGGGGCCGCACGCGACAAAGCGGGACGAGCTCGTTTTAAGACGGCCCACATTTTTCTCTCGGCCTCTCTCGTCTCCCTCGTCCTCTGCCCCCGAAAAGCTCGGGTGGCCGCCCCCGGCGTAATTACGCGCCCGAGGAACTATAGACGCCACTGCGAATAGTTTCACCTCCGGAGAATTTAATGGCTCGGGGGCGCCGGGGAAAAAGCAGCCGCGTCTTTCGAAAATGCGGCTGCGAGCGCAGGAACGATATCGAATGCATATATATATATATATCTTTTCCCCGAGTCTCATCAATTTTATGGGCCTAAAAATATTAACTCCCGCCGCGCTACGTTTGCTCCTTTCTTTTCGGCGAGATATATTCAGCGCGCGCGCGCTCCGATTTTCACTTATACAAATGTACCAGGGGGCATTTGAGCGAAAAAAGCCGCGAGTGCACATGTTTTTTCGATTAGAATAACATTTGCCAAAGGGGAAAACGAACGGGTTATTTATATACACGGGTGGCAATAGTTGCCGGATGACGAATGAATTCGCGGAGTGTTTTAATGCATTAAATATGTACTCGCGTGGAAGTTTATCGATCGGATCGGGAGGGGTTTAATAATTGATGTCGACAGCGGCGGGAAATGATCAAATGTGCGGTCGAATCGCGGAATTTCTCTGGAAGATTTAACGTTATAAAACAAGCTTCCGAAGTCTATTAATTTCAGTGCCCGAATCGATCTGCCCGAGCTTTTGCTGCTCGGAACGAAAGACTTCCTCCCCTCCTCCCCCCCGAGATGAGAAAGTTTTTTGCGCAACTTCATACTCCCTCGCTCGAGATAGGGGGGGGGGGGGGAGAGAGAAAAAATAAATGTTAAAAGCCTTTTCGCTTGGCATACACAATCGAAGGAAGTAAGTTTTCGCTCGCTGCGATGAACAGACGCTGCCATTATCGAAGCCGTATTCGCGAGATAGCGAGTCTCTTTAAATGGCGAGATTGCCAAGGAAAGTAGGATCGCGTGTCGAGCGAGAGTAAAGAGAGCCGGAGCGAGAATTGCGCGATCTCGAGTATAAAGTGAGCAGCGAACGAAAATAGAAGAAAACCGTTCGGCAACATTTGACGAGAAACTGATTACCAAGTTTGAAGTTTACGGGAGTTTACGGCCGCCGCCGTCGCCGCCGCCGTCGCCGTCGTGTCTTGCCCGAAAACCAGATGGAGAGAGAGGAGGCTCACTTTTAATTGGATGCGTCGAGCAAGAATTGAATTTGCCACCTCTTAACTGCCGCGGCTCTCGTTTTCACCGATCGACCGAGTAAATTTCTGGCCAAGTTTCCGCGGCTGCCCAACTTTCGATGCCGCACTTTATTTATTTAGCTCGCCGCGCACTTGACATTCAAAATTCACCGACATCCGGCCCCTCTCCTTCCGCTCGCGCCCTTTTTTCAATCCCAGCTAGGCGCGCGGACAGAGGGAAAAGCCAGTTTAAATTATTCGCGCTGATTACACGTCAGCGTTTTCCCGGCTCCTCTGTTTTTTTCCGCCGCTCTCTCTCTCTCTCTCTCTCGTATTTTTAATTTTCGCAGCACGTCCATCAACTCGTTCTCGCTCCATTTCTTTTTGCTCTTTGTCCTCTCCTCAGTTTCCTACATTTTAATATAGAGACATCGATTTTCCCCTCTCCCCCGTCGCCGCGTGTTTCGCCTCTAATTATTTTTCCACTCACTTCAGCTCTAATTCCGCTCTCGCCTTCAATCATTTTCGTATCTATATAAACGCTTTCTCCTTAACCGCCTGCTCCTCCTCCTCCCGCCGCCGCCGCCGCTGTTCGCTCTTTTCCATCTTAATTTCCCTTCTTTTCATCCTGTACTTTTCGCTCCTCAATCTTCGCTCCCTCTCGATTTCCCTCGAAATAAACCTTCCCGGTCCCTTGATTTCACTTCGGCCGGCTGGCGGATCGGCGACGGAGATATATAAAGCCACACCTAAAGACCCCCCCTAAGCTCGGCCGTTGCAAAGAGAAGAAAATCCCTAGCGCGCCACGGGGGGTTTCGCCGCTCTCTCGCTACTCTCGCCCACAAAGAATGTAATTTAAAAAAGCAATTAAAGATCTTGACGCGGAGGACCTCTCTGTTGTTTTAGATATACGACAGCCCAGTTTCGTGCCGCGCAGCGAGCGCTTGGTCTTTTTTTCGCTCTACATTTATTATATAATTTCTAAACCGCTGCCTCTTCGGATAATTCGGCGAAAATCTTGAATTTCAAACATTTTGTTTTTCTTGCTTTCCTGTTAAAAATTTAAATTAAAAACGTTGAATTTCGTTGATTTGAAAGTCTAAAAAGCTCGGGAGTTGAGGGAAAATTTGATGATTAATGTAGCGGATCAGGGTGGGATTAAAAAAAGGTAGAAAACAATTTTTCATTTGAATCCACTTGATTAATAGCCCCTCTTAATAATTACTTTATAATTACATTAAAAAATACACCATGTTTAAAGGTTCGTTTTATCTAATTATTTCGTCCGACCGCAAAATGCAGCGGCGCCCTGCGTTATTGCATGTCTATCTTATTTTGTTTCATTTTTGCTCGAGTTTTTTCATGTAAAAGAAACCCCGGTGTTTCTCTTTGCCCTCGAGGTGAGCGCCAGATAGGACTCGAGTTGCTTTTTCTTCCCCGAGACCTTTAATATCGCGAGAATTAAATGTGCAGCAAAAAAAAAAAAAAAAAATGTTAAAAAAATAGTCTGCACAAATAGATAATGAAGCAAAACAAGCAATCGAATTTTTTCTGCTTCGCGGAATTGCGATTTTTGTTAATTTTTGCAGTTGTTGCAGAACGAGGTAACTGTTATTGAATTGTTCTTTAATTTACTCGTTGTAATTTTTCATTTTCAATTTCCGAAAGCTCGAAAATCGAGGTAATTGTTTATTAGCTTTAATACCGTTTTCGCGCAAACCCGATGATTAGCGAGCAGCTTTCAACCGTGAAATTCGATAAAAAAAAATATAATAATAGACTTATGACGATTCAACAAGAACACCATTTGTCTCCGGCAACGAGAGAAAAGTCTATTTACGGAAGAAAATGCCACGTTCGTTTCATTTGATTACTCAAAACAAACTGCGACCGCGCAAAATGAATTTCTCTTGATATTGCAGATAATATTTCATCGAGCCAACGAACGTAGCTCCTTTTTGCGGGCATTATTCGGCCAGCGAGCCAGCCGGCGATAAAATGAAATTTTTCTCCGGCGAGTCCGTCGGAGCGAATTGTTAATTTAATTGCTCGCCGCTTTATCATTGTCTAAACATTGTTTCCCGATGCTCTTCTCCGCTGCCTGCCGGGCGTACATAGCTGCATCATTCCGGCATTTTACGCCGACAATGAATTTCTCGGAAAATTACCTGTCCCCCCCCCGCCACCCCCCTA
Source organism: Ormyrus pomaceus (assembly GCA_900474385.1). Classification (NCBI taxonomy): domain Eukaryota; kingdom Metazoa; phylum Arthropoda; class Insecta; order Hymenoptera; family Ormyridae; genus Ormyrus; species Ormyrus pomaceus. Next base: position 20,300 of record UCOM01002434.1, on the reverse strand, counting down.
CAGAGCAGCGGCACGGCGCCGTTTTCGAATAAATGTCGGGTCCGTTAAATAAAACCTGAAATCGGCGCTACCACCGCCGCACGCTGCGTTCGCGCGTTCCGAGCCGGCATTATCTTTGGCCAAAAGTGTGAGCGGCATCGATTGGCGGCGCGTCGTTATTACGCAGCGGGACTCGCGCGGCGCGCTTGCGTCGACTTTAAGAGCGCGTTAATCGCCGGGCGCTTTTTAGCGACGATTGCGCATTAGCGCAGCTGCCGCGAAGCTCCCCCGCCGGGAGATCCGATCGAATTTATACGCGGGCGCGCGCGCGCGCGCGAGCCGAGATTATGCCCGGATCTCCATATAAACGCTCGTTACGTCCGGCGGAGAAGTTAAGTATGGTGCCCCGGAACGAGCGGCCGCGGCGTATATATTTCACGGAATGTTTCAATTAACGGAATGAATTCTCTCGCACCGGCGGCTTGATAAAATGCAAAGGCACGATATCTCCCCCCCCCCCCCCCCCCCCCGTCGCTACTACTAACACATTGCCCGCCGGCACGCAACCCGGCCAAGAATCGCTTCGAGCTGTCGAGCGTCGACTATGGCTGCGCAGGCGGCCGGTTGACGCGCCGCGCAGCACGGGAGCAATTTCGTTTGGCTTATTTTTCAGAGAGCTTCAGCCCACTGACAGCTAATGAATGAAAATGATTGACGTTTACCGCGCGTCGGAGGGAATCTGTCCCCGGCAGAGCCTCTCTCGTCTAGCCACTGTTTTTTTTCTTCCTTTTTCCTATTTTTCAAGCCTTTAACGCACTGTCAACCGCTTCAGCGCCGCGCTCTCAATCCGGGCAGTGCTTCCTTTTGCGATTAAAGGTTGCCCCGCGCTGAATTATTAAGGACGCGCCAGTCGGATTCCCTCCGCGCTCTGCTCGAGCCGCTCGCGCGACGCGCTTTAATTACACAAGTAATTTAATTACTCTGCCGGCTGCTTTACAAGCGGAGTTGCAGCAATCGGTAACGAGCGCGATAGTAACTGTTTGATCTCACTGCGGGCCAGTTGGGAGTGCATTGCGTATATACTTAAGCTCGAATTCTTGCTCGAGTGGCAAAAGGAGCTTCGAGCACTCCGGGAACGAGCGGGAGAGAGAGAGAGAGAGAGCTGTCGCCCGACTGCTTGAAAATGATTTGGCCATGCGTGCATGTCTTGCTTGCGCGCGTGAGATGACAGGGGAGCAAAATTGAAAGTTCAAAATTGAAAATCGCACGGGAATTCGTAAAAGGTATGTGCAGCCCGGCCTTCCACCCCCCCCTCCCAGGAAAGGAGGTCAGCTCTCCTCTACGTATGTATACACAGGCGCCGACGAAACTCTTTATCAAATGTTCAATAACCTTTCACTTTCAGTATGTATATGTATTCGATGGCGTTCGATTTTGACGTGTTCTCAAGCTCCCGAATCTCTATAGGTGTTGGCGTCGGAAAAGCCTCGGCTCTTTCCCCATCAAACTCGACTGATTTACGTCTACCTGATTATTGTAAATACACGACTGCATCATTCGATTGTAATCTAGTTCTTCTTGGACGGTTAGAACGAGAAAGCTGAAGGAGCGAAACATTCAAGGAATTATTGTCTGCGAATTTTTGTAAAGTCGGTCTCCCCTCCCGCCGCCGTAGGCGGCACTTTTTACACTTACTTGTTAACCGTGGAAAAAACGACGTTATTGTTAACTTGAGTAACGTTATAGTCTATCATTAAGCATTATACGTAGTTGACGATTAAAGAACGAACGTTTTTGTATATTGGTTCTCCCTTATCTCTCGATGGCGACTGTTTGTAATCCCATAATCATATAGCAATAAGTGATTACACGTGGACGTTTTGTATATAGGCATGTATATTACTTCAGGTGTAATACCAAAAAGCAAAAAAAAAAAAAAAGAAAACCGAAAAAAGCAAAAGGAGGGACATCAAAAGTAAAACAATTCATATTATAAATACGAAATATAAATGTTAAAGTGCGAAGTTTAGAATCAAACGAATTCTATATACATATACACGGGCAGCAAAGTATATAAATATATACACAAGGGGTACAACGAAGATTCCGTGCCAACGTCAGGCGGAGCGGGAACGTCAAAGTGCCGCTTCGAATATGTCATTCTTCGCGAGGAAATTCCAGCGCCAAGAAACATCGTTACCCACTATATGCGCGCGCTACTGTGTGTGTGTGTGTGTGTGTGCACGTGTGCGCGTGTGTGTGTGAGAGAGAGAATGAAAAGTCGTAGAGAGTGCAAGAGACACAAGTCACGAATTTTTATTGTCTATATAATATTAAACAATTCAGCCCTCGCACACAGCGTAATCAAATAGCGTTAGAGACGAGAGTGACCGCGGCGATGCGCGGCTGTTTTTTCCTTCGTTCGCGCCGCGCGGCTCATTTACCCATTCGCCCAGCGTCAATCGCGGCGATGCGCGCGTCCACTTGGCCGCGTAATTAATAGGCATTCGATGTGCGAGTCGAAGCGCGAGGTAAGCCTTCCACGGCGGGGGCGACGCGGTACTCTGCGAGTAAATCGAATTACATACACCGAGGAGACTGGTGGAACACGGGCCCTGCAAGAAGTGCTTCGCGCTCGGACGCGAAATTCATAATTAAGTTTCAAAGGACTAATTACTGCTCCGCTGAAACTGCGACGCCGAAAGTTGTTGTCATTTCCAGTTATACAAAACGAGAGAGAGAGAGCGAGAGGGAGAGAGAGATTTCGAACGTTTGAATTTCCAGTCATGTTTGCGGAGCGCGGCGGCACGACTGCGCCGCGCCTCGGCGCCGTGTGCAGCGAGCTCCGAGGCCTGATTTTTTTGTCGTTTCTCTTTTTTTGCACGAAATCTGGAGATTCCGGCCCATTTGTCGCGGCGCAGTCGTCGTCTCGCGCTCGAGCCCTAATTTCCGGCTTTTTTTCCGCGCGTTAGCCGGATTCCCCGCCCCCCCTCCCGCCCCGGCTTGATCGATGCCTTTGATTTCCACGAATGCGCACATAGCTCTCGCGTCCGTAATCGAGAATGCAAGAGAGCGGAGCGAAATGAGAGAATCATTTGATTCGGAACAATTGTAAAAGGGAATGGATGGGAGTTTGAAGCGGGAGCGCACACTTTGTATGTTATAACGCACCGCGGGGCGCAGGAGAGGAAAGTGAGAGAGAGAGAGATCGATGGGAGGAACACGAGGCTCTACTTACGAGCAATAAAGCGCGACTGTCTGCGTGTGTGCAAGCCTGTCAGAATGACTGAGAGAGAATATACGTAAATGTTAATAAAGATAAATGAGGGAAAAAAAAAAGAACAAGCTGTGTACGGCTCGAGCATTTTCTAACCACTACTCTTTCCCAGCACACACCACCGCCGCACGCCGACCGCACCAGCGGAGCACTTGTAACTCATATATGTCCACTTCCAGATGCCGCGCGCCGCGCGGCCAAACTCTTTCACTCGACGAGAGCGAGCTACGCTCTTGTTTTCGCCGGGCGAAAATTGCGCGCGGCGCTCCCGAGCTCCGGCGGGAGAGCCGGGCAAAGTTTTTTAATTAAAATTTTTCGGCAAGTCGTCCGCCACCGCAATTCCCGACCTTGAATCCCCGGGCCCGATCAAATTAACTTTTCAAGCTTTTTAAACTTTTATTCCGGCCGCTCGACAGACTGTCAACTGATTTTTAAACAATTAACGAACGTCCTTTGCACTTATAATTTTTTCAATCCCCCCCCACCGCGCACCACATCTTCCGTCCGTCGGAGGATTAATTAATGCGCAATTTCCGCTGAAAGTGTCGAAAAAAAGAAAAAAAAATAAGATCCGGTAAATAAACATTGCTGCAGGGGAACAATAATTTTGAGTAGCGCGATCAAAACACGCTTTAAAAGTTTGCCTTATCGCGGACACGTCGGTTTGCCTCGCTGGGCGAACTTACACCAAACTCTCGCCGTCTTGAAGATAATTTTCTGGAGTCTGAGCTCCCTCTGCTCACCTACATATATATATATATATATATACATAGAAAGGGAGGATCAAGTTTTTCGCTCCCTCGCTCCTGCATTAGGACTTCCGTCGGCCGTCACGTCGACGAGCGGCTCTCGTCACGCTGAACTGACTGAATAAATAGAGCCTTTATTACTTCATTTTTTAACTGTCATAATAAAGTAGGGGGAGAAGGTGCTCCTCCCCCTTATAAGCGATGCGACTAGTTCAGCTGAAATTGCGCAGAGCGCAGGAATTTTTGACGAAAACTTTTTCGCAAATGCATCTCTCGGAGTAATCTCGTTCGTATAACGCCGGAATTTCGGACGCGGTCAGCGTTTTTTTTTTGTCATTGGTTTATTTCTTTCGTCGCGGTCTGTCATATATGTTGTCGAAGAATATTTTTGCTTACTTTTGCTTTTTCGTCAATTTAATTAAGGTTAATCGGACTTGAACGGTCGTTATTCGTTCGAATAATGCGGGCTTTGAATTTCTTTTTTAAACAAGTGCAGGAAGGAAGGCTTGGCGCCTGCATCGGCTAAGAAAGAGCGCCGCTATAATCATTACTCAAGTAATTCAAAATTAAGAGAATAAGAGAAAGCTCGCAGCGGCGAAAGAGGAACTCTTAGTAACATTTAAAAGAAAAATTGTGCGAGCAGAGCGCCGTATAACTAGAATGCTGCTTTGGAATAAAGGAGGAGCTCGGCATAAAGTGGAGCAGCGGCAGCGGCAGCAGCAGCAGCAGCAGCGCGCCGCTGGAAAGAAAAAAAGAGGAGAGGTATTCCGAAGCTGCGAAGGATATAATGAGGGTAAGTGAGAGAGAGGCGCGAAGAGAGGAGGGAAAAAGTTCATGGAGTGCCGAGTTGTTAATACAGAAACAAATTCGATTGGCTTTCGCGCCTCTAAAAGCCCATTCATTACCATCGCCGATGAGAATAAATGGACAAAGTCGGGCTACTCGCTTTTTTTTCCTCCTCTCCTCGCGGCTAACAGCTCCCTCGAAATTCTCCGGAAATTTATGCTTTTTCATAACGAGGGCTATACTGTCGCGCCAAGTTTTACAAGTGCGAGATGAGAGAGAGAGAGAGAGAGAGAGAGAGAGCGACTCTGTACGCACCCGATTATTAATTCCCTCCTCTCTCGACGTATATAGAGCCGCATAATTAGCAGGGCGAGTTATATGAACTTCCGGGAGCGAAATTCCTGATTCATCGCTTTTCATTTTCATTTTGAAAGCCGCGTCGATGTATACGAATTAGGGCCGCCGCGCGCTCTTATAACTCGAGTCTGGTGGCTCGGGAATTTCAAATCAGGCTGCGGAATGCTCGTCGGTAAATAAAATATGATCCGGGTCGCGCCGCCGGCCTCCTCCTACGAAAATCCTGCGCCGCCTACGAGGGCCGCAATTTTCGTCGCGTTACACTTTATCGAAAATGTTTCGCGCTCCGGATTAAAAGGGAGCGAGAGTCCGGGGCCGACGGTGACGCGCGACGGAGGATTTATAATCATTAATTCGTTTGTCGGGCCGCGCGGCTTAATTGCAATTGTCGCTCGGAAAAAGAGGCTCCGGGAATGATTTGTCGGCGGCGCCGATCAGCGCCGGGAAAGAGGAAAATTCGGCCGATACCTACGCGCTCGGGGAAGCGTGAAAATAAATTCGGGTATAATTAAAAGCGGAAGAGCCGCGCCGGTTCGCCGAGGACGCGAGGCGGATGTAAATTGGCGAGATATATATCGCGGCGGCGGTGGCGGCGGCGGCGTCGGAGGAGCACACAGAGAGGCGCGCGGCGTGTACACGTGAAATTCACCAGAGGCACGCAGCGCGCCGCCATCGGAATAATTAATGCCTCGGTGAATTTTTAACGCCGAGCACACACACAACACGCGCTTGGCGGTCCCGGGCACGTCCGCCACCGGGGCGATAAAGCGCCGAGGACGACGACTACGACGACGACGATTATGTTCGCCCCCTCCGTGTACGCAACTTTTTTCCTTTTGCTCGCAGTTTTTCCGCGCCCCAACGAAACCAATCGCTCCGACGCGCAGCTAAGCGATTCCTCGGCTGTAATACGTTTTTACAGCCCCGCGCTCTCGAGCAGCTAGCCTTTTTTTTTCTTTTTTTTTGCCGAGGAGGGGAAATCTCGATGGCTGCTATGATTTCGTTCGAGGAGCTTACGTAAAAGCTCCTGATTGTCGAGCGAGCGCTCGTGAATTAATTAATTATGAGCGGCGTCGCGCGGGAAAAAGTTGCCACGCGCCCGGCACGATTTACGCTGCCAAAGTTCCGAGCGCGAGGCCGTGTATTCCGATTAATTTAGCGGTCGATGGGGGGGGATTATATCCCGCTGGCCGTCGAATTTGCCTGGGGTATTATAGCGGCTGACAGGTGAAAATAGTGGCTTTGGCGGGGCGCGCGCCGCCGCCGCCGCCTAGTTGAGAACTCGTTATATTTCGGGCTCTAAATCTCGGGGATTTTTGCTCGGGCAGTTTCTTGTTGTTCTTGCCCTTCTTTCGCGAATGTATAACGCCGAGCCCCGGAGGAGCCTTGATTTATGAAAGCATCTCTGCGCATGTCGATAGGGTGGGTTATATCGCGCGCGGCCAATCGAAAGCTCCTGCTCGCGAAACAAGAGGAGACAAGCTGCTACATGTAGAGAGAGAGAAAGAGAGAGAGAGAGAGAGAGACACGGGGCTTCGGGCCGGAATCAGAAACAATTCCGGGCTTTAAAAGATTTGAGAGAAAGCTCCGCCGGCCGCCGGATAAATTGGGATTGTTATTGAAGTTCCGAGTCAAGATGGCTTTGTCTTCTCCCGGAGATAGTCTTCGCGAAGAATCGGCATCGATCTCTCTCTCTCTCTCTCTCTCCGGGTTAACTTTATTTGATCCGAGAGTCGGCAGCCGCGCGCCCGGCCGCCTGCAATTTGTCGCAACATCCGCGAGCGAACGCGAGGAAAGAAGGAAACTTATCGGCCCTCCGTCTCTCTCCCGCCGCTATTAAAGGCAGCGCCGTTTAAAACGAACTTGCGCGAACCCAATTCTCACGGACTTTCTTGCTTCCTCCCGGAGCTCTCTCCTCCTCGTCCACGTCCTTCGCTGTTCCTCTTTTTCTCCGACCATTTTCCCCGGAGCTTCGCTCTGTTTACTCCCCTATTTTCCTTTTTCCCCATTTTCTTGCCTCCGCACCTAAATGATTTCTTTTACTCTCCCGGTCCCCACCCCCCTCCCTCCCTTTCGCATGCACTTATCGCTCGCTTTGAGAGCTGCGCGTGCAGCTCGCCGCTGCTTTTTTTTACCCTTTTTCTCGCCGACCTTTTAACAGTGTTTGTCCGGAGGCAACGATTTTACACACAGAGAGAGGGAGAGAGGATCCGCTTTGACGGACAAACAGGAGATCCACTCGAACGGGGAATTAGCCCGGGATATTTTCGAGATTTAGCGCGGACATTTACTTTTTCTACCATTTTCTTTCCGCTCTCAAGCTCTGGTCAAAATCAGTTACAACTCTGCGCTCTCGAAACGTCGCTTCCACCGCTTTTTTTTTGCATTAATGCAGCTCTTCCTTCCTTGTTAAATATGTAGCGCAGCTTAAGTCACCGCCGAGCAGAACAAAATGAAACGAGTTTTAATCCTTTTATTGAGCGCCTTGGAAACAGCTAACGGAATTCCTATTCAATAAGATTATTAATAACTTTATTATGTATGTTAATGCATTATTATCCTATATTGCGGCTGACGTGAAAAAATCCTGTATTCAAAAGTTGCTCTATCATTAATTTTAATAATAAATAAATGAGAAGTTTTTAAATTTTACCTCGTTAAAATTTTATAATTTCAACTGTGCAAGTTTTAAAATTTCTGTTATTTATAATGTATAAAGGGGCGTTCAACTATTTCGCGGAAGAACCGCGGAATTTCATATAAAACCGGAACGAGATAGCGAAGAAGATTAAGCTTGCGTTAGCAATCTAATCTGTATAAAAAAAAAAGGTGAATGTATGTATGTGGTTTACTTTTTATCAGCGGTGGCACATAACGACGTCCGCAGAAAATTTGCTAACGAAAGTTTCACTCCTTTTTCTTATTATAATTAAATTCATTAGTAAGTTTTTGATTTGACCGTAAGCTTGAAAGTTGTTGAAAGGTGGGAGAATTGGGTCGTCCGTTAAATTCATATCTATCTTATTAACTTTAATTTCCGCGCGAAAAATTCCATTTCCCGGTAGAAAGAAGACGCTCGTTAAATTTTAGGAAATTCTAGGCGCTTCCGTCGAGCTTAGCGTCCCACCCAATTTCGTACGAAAGTTTAGTCTTCCTTTAGACGATTATTTATTGAACCTGCCAATACGTCAAACGTAAGCAGCGCACTTCGTAGGGGATTTTCAGAATTTTTTTTAACGTGCATCGAATCCAGTGACTGTTGATGTAGCGGGATTCCGCGGATTAAGGATATTTCATCTTCGGGCCGAGGTATATTTATTCCGACTTCGACAGGAATGAGCGAAGAAACGAATGACTCCACAGAGCAGCAGCAACAGCACCGGCAGCGTCAGAGCTGGTCTCGAGTAAGAGGTCAGTATTATATGGATGGGGGCGAGCCTCCGCCTCCGGCAGAACAAAGTCCGCATTACCGCGCTTATCTGCATGTCATTTGCCAGGGAGCGAATGGGGTCTGAAATCTCGGGGAAAAGCTCCGAATATCCATCAGCGCGGCCGGGGCCAGGATTTCAGGTCTCTGCGATCGACTTTTGCCATTTCGTATTCACTTCCGGGAATTCGCCGAGGCGAGCCGGGGAATCCTCCGAGGAGCCCGTAGCTCTCGGCTCGGGGAGAGCTGCACCTTGTCTGTCGCTTGCTACTTTCATACATCGATCCGCGCAACGAGATTTATGACCCCTTTTTTCAGCGAGAGCAGCGCGACGATATCCGCGATCAAATTATACCCGGGCATTTAAAACAATTTTAAAATAAACATCAGGCATTTCCCGGGGAAATTGTCGAAGCGCGCGGCGACGATGCGTGCATTTCCGAGCCGTCGGCGTCAATATTTGTTTAGGTGAATGAAAATACGCGTGAAATTGTGCTCATCCATCGGACGGACGGCGTTTTTTCACTACTCTCTCTCTCTCTCTCTCTCTCTTTCTCCCTCAATTCCAATCGCTCGCTACGCGGGCCGAGCGAGCGGCTGTTTGATTTCCGAGCGCGGCCCCTTTGCTTTCGGACGGCCGGAGCGGCTCTCGCTGATTACGCCGGACAAATATCGAACGGATTCATACGTCGACGGGAGCGGCCAATACATAAATAAATAAATAAATAAAACCGACTCGCTCCCCCGGCGGGAGGGACTTTTGGCTTCGCTCGCCCGTCTAATTGACGTACAAAGCTAGGCGAATTAGTTCGCCCGTATCGATTCGCTTTCCTCTCGACTTTATCAATCAGACCGTTGCGCGCGAAGCGTTTCTGCATTCCGAAGGAGAGAGAAAGAGAGAGAAAGAGGGACACGCTATCTGCTTTTTTCCGGGCGAGATTGCCTTCCCCCGAGGAGGGCGGGCGGAGCAGTTTCGCTGGCTCGCTTTGAAAAATCCATGGAAAAATGAATCGGCGAGCGGGCGATATTCGTCCCGTCGACATATCGCTTCTTTTATTTCAGCGATATTTTGCGCAGACCGATGGCCAAGACCGGCGGCGACTCTTCCTCTTTCTCTCTGCCTCCGCGGCTACGGCTCTCTCGACGACGGTTTACAGCGTAATACGCCGGTCGAGGGTAAAGTACGATTGTTGCCCCTGCTTTTTTATGCGCATGTGCAAGCCTTGGTCGCGGTTGGATGTCGAACTCCGGGACCGCAGTCTTTTTACGCTACGCTTCAATTTTTGGGGCTTGAAAACTTATTTTCCTTTCCTGATTCGGGTCCCTATATTTTATCGCCGCCTGTTTTACATGCAAACTTGATCAGAAACGAATTTAGTTTATAACGGGAGGGAGTTAAACTACTCTCGAGTTGTTCTGCCTGTGGATAATTGATTATGCAAAATTTTCTGTTTGCGCAAATTTAAAACAGAATTATTAAGTTTTAACGCGTATTATGAAATCAACTGTTTAATACGATATTACCAACTAAATTAGCACGCGATTGAAACTTTATAATGTATTACATTTTGTTGATCAGACGTAAGCGCATGGAGGCGCGAGTTTGCTAATAATTATACGTATTTAACGGTTCACATATGGTTTTACTATTTAACCCTTCACATAAATGGTATCGGAAACGTTTGGAATTTATACAAATTTTGACGTCTTTCAGAAAATTTATTTTTGCGTAATTATTCTTTAATTAGCGTTATAAAACGCCGCGCATTCGAATGTTTGGTATTCGAATCGGGGGAAATAGCAAAACTCATATTATGTGGACTTGAATTTTCCTCTCTGTGCAGAAAAGCGACATTTAATTATAGAATTATCACAAAAAGATTATCGATGCAAATACTTCGTTTAACATACTGTGAAATACAGTCATTATTTACAAACAATTTACGATTTTAACGCTTATGTATTATTAACGTGAATTAAGCTCAATGTTTCTTGGAACATGCATTGAATCTATATTTTTTTATACGTAATTTTTCAATTAAAAATTATTTTTATTCCCGGAAACCACTCGTCAGTTTAAACATTGGCATAGTAAATTGCTCTATATTTAAAAGCTTTTAGTAGAGTTTATGTCATTTCGTAAAGCTTTCAAGTTAATCACAATAATGTACAATCTAAGGCTTATTAAAGTGAATTATGGACCAGGGAATTCATTATTTGGTAGTTGGTAACAGCCCCCGGAGTCTCATCCAAATCTGCGTTAATGCTCTCCTTAATAGATAAAATGCTTCTACGCCGAAGACGTTAACTGCACATAAGTAAACCGATTTTAAAATTGCACGTGTAACATCTTGCCTTTTTCGAATGAACTATTTACTTTATATATAAGTGCAGTATTTCAAAATCTGCCGTTACTTTATTGATGTAGCATGTCGTTTGTCTGTTCAATATTATAAATCTATTAAGCATTCTACAAGATTTTCAAACCGGTTGAATGATTAAGTAAAAATTCTGAAAATTACTCTTGTGCACGTATTTACAAAGCGAGCGGATTAAATTACGCAATAAGCATATGCAAATGTACCCTTTGAGATTACTTGCATGCGAGTATTCTTATACTACTGTTACTTTCGTAGCTCTTTTACTGACAATGTTATTATTTATTCTCAAATTACATATTATTACTATGATTTTGAATAAAAAACAACGATCAATTGTTTTCAATAATTTCGTCAAATAAATTGCTAACTTCGTTCAGAGTTCTAAGGTAGGAAGTGGGAAGGTATTAACTATTGATGAAAAAATTAATAAAAGGAGCCGCCGGGGCATCATTACAAAGTCAGTTCTATCAGCTTAACGACGCAATTAATAAACATGACGTTATTTCCTCGGAGAAGGCGGCCGCGAGCCCGGAGAAAAAAAAAGGCCAGTATAAAGATTACGAATAGCTCCTTGCCCATCTAGCAGCCGATAATTAATTGGACTTTCTCTTTGAGTTTAGAGCGGGGAAGAAAAAGGAGCGAATCGCTCGGCGGGGCCAATCTAAGAGCAATAAAAGTTTTATTAAATGCGTCCGCGAGTACATCTGCACGTTGGGACTGAGAGAGAAAGAGAGAGCGAGCAATCTCCCTCGGCGTTACGTAAAAAGGGAAACTTTCTCGCCGAGATTTTACTCCACACTCGGGGAGTTTTTTTTTGCGCGCGAGCTTATCGGCAACAACGCTGTACAAAGGAGGCCAGAGCAGCAGCAGCAGCAGCAGCAGCACGTGGAGTCTGACCAAAGCAGCGGCTCGCATTCAACGGAGCTTTCGACCGCAGCATAAGCCGCAAGCTTGAGGGAGAGGCAGCGGCAGCAGCAGCAGCTCGGACTCGGATCGTCGGAGCAGCTCCTCGGATCTTGCGAGTCTTAACTTTAACCAGTTTTAAATCGAGTTAAGAACTTTTACTGCTCTCCCTCTCTCTTTCCCTCTTGCTCTGGCTCTCTCTCTCTCTCCTTCTTTCTCGCAGCCACGGAGACAATTGGAGCAAGTTTTTCCGCTCTCCGCGCGCGCGGGGCGCGAGCACGAGGAGCTGAGCTGCGAGAGAGCTCGGCGGCGCCGCTCAAATGAAATTCCGGAGGCAAAAAAGCTCGTTCGCGTTCCCGAGATATTCCGAGAGGCCGCGTGAGTGCTCGCGCAGTCTGGCTCCTCTCTCTCTCTCTCTCTGTCTCTCTTTCTCTCTCCTATAAATCACGATTTTCCGGGGGGCCGGACCGACGTGAATTACAGCGAAAAGACGCGACGCATATATCCCGCTTACCGCGCCTTAATCCGTCTTGATTTTGCATTTTCCGCTGTTGCGCTTCATTAGGCTATCTCTCTCTCTCTCTCATTTTTTTCCTCCTGCATGCTTATTTGCAGCGTCGTCGTCTCGCCTCTCTGTATAGCTGCGGCTGCAAGACAAGAGCCGCGGCTTCTCCTCCGCCGGCGCTGCCCGAATAAGGCGATATCGCCTCGGGAAATCTAATTTCCGTCATTGGCTGCCTTCCCCTTCGCCGAACAGCTCTCTCCCTCTCTCTCTCTTTCTCTCCCTCAGACACTTTTCTTGTACAGTCGCCGCGCGAAAGCGAGAAGAAGCGAGACATTTTCAGCGGAATCTTTCCTCCGGCTTGCGGGGGAAAAAATATTTCTCAACTGACGCCTTCTTCTTCTTCTTCTTCTTCATCTTGGCGCGTATCTCGGGGCGTCGCTATGGCCTCGATGCAAAGGCCTCTCTCTCTCTCTCTCCGAGAGTATCAACGCCTTCGATTTCGCCGGCTCTCTCCTTTCATCGGCGCGGGGCGGTTTTCGATATAGCTCTATATTAAAGCCACTACTGGGTGGCTCCCGTAACTGGCGTCTGTATCTCTATAGCCCCGAGACGCAGCCGCGTGGCCCCGACCCTCTAGTACCTCGTTTGAGATAGCGTCGGTGTATATCGAAATGAGCCCCGAGATTGCATCGGCCCCAGACCGAAATTCCGGACGGAAAAAGAACCTGCCGCCGCGCGGCTCGTATATATATATGTATATGTATCAGCGTGCGAGCGCGCGTACAAAAGACGCAGCGCCGCTCGGCTGTTAATCAAGAGGAATCGACGAGCCGAGATCGATTCGCGATGAACGAACGACAGCTGCAAGCTGCCCGGTGATGGAAGACTCTTCTTCGGAAATTTTTCGGACCGCTCGAGAGAGAGAGAGAGAGAGAGAGAGGGAGATAGAGATAAGGAGCCAGAGCCCGCACTTTGGCCCTCCGAGGCGAGGAGATTCCCGGACGATAGATCCGACCTCCTCGGTGCGTTACTTCGTTATTTTTCATCTTGATTTTCTTGAGTATACTCGGCTGCCCGGCGGGGCTCCAGACCCGATGGATAAAGTAATATTCCTACCTACGCGCCCGACGAGCGGCAGGGTTTCAGGCTCGGATTTCTGATTCGGCTGTGCCGCGCATTCAAATAAATAAATATAGGATTTCGTTATTACGTTCCTCGGGATGAAAAAAAATTCTCTTCTCAAATATTTTAAAAGCGTCGACTTTCGGAATAATATGGTCGTTCATTTGATTTATAAATAAATATATATAACAATATTCTGATATCGAACAAGCTTATTCTCCGGTTGACCTTGGAATATATTATATACTACGTTTATGCTTGGTTAATTTGCTGTAATACCAGATTATAATTACAGCATCTAATAATAATTACGGCATACAACGTCAGTTCAGTATTCTGCTGATCAAAGGCCGGAAGCACAATACACAACGTAATTAATGCATTGCATAGACGATTAATCAAGCAGTAAACGTTCTTATTCGAGCTGAAATTTTATAAAAAGTTGCTCGCATTTAAGGAAGTACCTCCTTATAAATAATGATTCACTTTTTCGTATACGAGAACAAAGTTATTTTCATCGACGAGGCGCTTATACGAGCTTGTAAAATCTTGGAGAGTAAACTTCGGAGAACAAAAGTTTTTTAAGGATTTTTAAGGACTTACGGTGGACGTGGGAAGTTTCGAGTTTTTGTTTTCCCTCAAACGTGCTGAACAAATGCGTCGAGAAAATAATGGGTCGGGTCACGTTGGGAAAACTTTCGTGTTCACGCGAATTATCTCTTTGCGCATTATTTGTATCCCAAATAAATTCCGATGCCTCCCAAAATAGCGTTTATTTAAAGCAGCTTGCCGCTTTCCTACAAAGTAGGTCAATTAATTTGCGATGGATCGACTTTGAATTAAGACGACTTAAAGCTGAGTATAAGAATGGAATTGATCTTGTACTGGATCAAATTGGACTTACTGCTAATTCAAGAAAACAGCTTATCGCCTTGCAAGTTAAGTCAGATTCGACTCAAGCCTAAATGAAGGGAATCGTACTTGAAGACTGGTTACTGCAAATCTTCAAAGTGAATTTGATGAATCGTCTACTTGTATTTTCAAGAGGAATTTATAACTGTATCTGGGTATTAAAATTACGGTAAGAGGCAAAAAGCAAATTATCATTATGAGAGGAATGCTTTCAGGAACATATTCAGAAACTCTCATCAAAACCGATCAAATAGTTCGACGCACTCCAACTTTGTCCTATTAAAATAGTTCAAAGTTTCAATCTTGCATGCTGCACCGAATGTAAACTGTTCCGCTCCAGAAGCCGTAACTTCGACAGTTCTTCGAACCATAACATTAGCTGAGAGCCTCAAACGTTCCTAAAATTACAAGCGTGATAAAAATTCATTTTTTTTCCCCCTTTGATCGAGCTGCGCCGTTTTATATGGATCAGTGCCTTTTTAAAGGGAAGCAAAAACGTTCTCTCCACGCTGAATTCGGCTTTCTAGTAAGAGCAAACATTTTGGTTCGCGGAGAAAAGTGAAAAAATGGTTTTACACCTCCGTTGGAAAAGCTTTATTTATTCAGTGTTCCAAATTTCGATTGTATGTACGTGTCAGCCATCGGCGATTAATAAACAACTGTGACGTACTCGTTTATTTGCGCTGCAATTGTATCGATATAGTACGAAAATTTGCAATTTAAACTTCGCCGAAGCAATCTGTAATGCAAATAATTATAACGGATAATTTTCTTATTGTAACAAGAGTTAAAAATAATTATCTCCTGTGCCCACAATTAAACGTTAATTAAAAGTTCCATCAGATTCCATTCAGAAGTTTGAGCGCCTTGGTAGTTAAATATTTGGACGTTTCCTCGCGGAGCTAAGGAAGAAAAGAGCTTCTCCTTCATTAAAGAGCCTCGTCTAAGATGGATGGCCTCAACAGGTTCGATGGGCTTGAAATAAAAATTTCAATCCAAGAATCCCCCGAGTAATCGAGTTTGCTTAAAAAGAGACGTTACGTAAATTTAGACGACAGGGATTTCATTTGGAATCAAATTAAACGAAATCTTCTTAGGCCAGATTACAGAGGCTTCCTACGAATTTCAGCCGATATTTCAGTCGCCGCCAGGCCGAGGATCGAAATAGCCCATTCAAAGTCATAATGTTGTCTTTTGTCCTCTCGACGCTTTAATATGTGACGATTCAATCTCGTCGTCGCGCTCTCAAGCTTTCATTCCACTTATTCTGTCGGGCGCGCATGCAGAAATTTCATTTTCAAATCTCCCATTACGAACGACTGATCGTCGCGCGAGTCGGCTAAAATGAGCGACAAACAAGAGAGAGAGGTGCAGCTGGATATAAAAACTAGAAAAATCCCCCCTCGTAATTCATATGAATAAGCTTTCAGTTAATATAAAGTGAATAAAGAATGCTCGTACTTGGAGTGGACAACTCGACGTGGAATAATTCTCCATTCGCGCTTTCTCTCCCTCTTATACTTTAGTCCAGGGGCCGAGGGAGAAAAAGTCGCAGTGGCGTTGCGCGCGACTTAAACGAATGTGCTTATTATTTCTCAAAGCCTGAAAATCCGCGGGCATAAATCACGCGACGCGGAATAAATTTCCGCGCTCGCGCCCGCGGGATATATATACGCTCCCCCCCGACTGTCGCGCGGGATATAAAGTCGCGGATTTGGCGGAAAAAAAGCCCCCGAAGCACATCCTTCGTTATAATTTAATTCGCCGCGCGTATGCCTCGAGTAGTTTCCCCGGATCGAGCAGAAGGGAGAAGGATATAGGTGTGCGGCTTGATCCGCAACTTGGCACGGATTTCCGGGCGGGAGGAGGGAAAGAGAGCAGATCTGTAGGTGAGCGAGCGTCGAATGGCTTCGACATCCGGCGAGTTCCTCCTCTATCTCTCCGGCTTCGGAAATTCAAGTATACTCGATTAAAGTAATCGAATCTTTCTGAGCCTCCCAAAGCGGGGCCCTTCCCCCAAAGTCCGTCAGCCCCGTGCAGACCTTTACTCGCTAATTGCATTTACAAGATGCCGGTTATATCTCTGTTTAATTACATTTTATAATTAAAATCCGCCCGATGCTCATCGATCGATTCTCGCGCGCTTTTTTTTCTCTCTCTCGCTCGAACTCGACAGCATTCGAATGTTAAAAATTTATTTCGAACCTTTTCACCGCGGTAGAAACAAAAGCTATGTTTTTTTTATTTCTTTAATTGAGAAAATGACTTTTCGAGCAGGTTTTTGCGAGTTTTTGACATAGCTTTTCGACGACTCTATATGTATCATGGGTTAGTATTGGAAAATACTGTTTTACAAATAATAAAATCTTTTACAAACACGCTGCCCCCGCTTTTACAAAACTCGCGAAACGACCAGCACTTTCTGAACAATATTTGCTTTTCCCGTTGCAACGTGGCAATTCGACCCGCTTACCACGCATGACTAATTTCTTTTATTGCCGGATAGTACGGCGCCGCACCGATCGCACTTGCGATCTAGCGGGTGTCTCTTCCAACCTGACGACTCGGAGGAGAAAGCGGGATAAATCACCGAACGAGCGAGTTTTCTATTTTCCCAATATTTATTAACGAAGACCACGCAGGTCGGTCGCCCGCAGGACCTGCTCCCCCGTGGCAATCGCACGCAAATTATTTGTCCCTGTATCCGCCGGGCGGTTTATCGCGCGCCTCGACAAACTGGAACTCACTCGAGTTCAATAGGGGATCCTGTACCCTGGGAGCTGAGCTCTACTCTGCTCACCTGAGGAGACACCCTGATGAGGTTGTGACAATCCGCGTTGTCTGCAGCTGGATGTCCTCTCTCTCTCTCTCCCTCTTGTCTCTGTAAACTCCTTAAAGCATTGCTGCTTAAAGCTATTTGCTGACGACTTCCAAATTTACCTTCCCGAGTATATTCCCAAGATAAATGAAGACGCCGAACGCGTCGCCGACTGGGCAACATCCAACAGCTTGCAGTTAAACCTTGCAAAACGCAACGCGATTTTTGGTTCTGGCCAAAACCTGATGAGAACTGACTACTCTCTACTCCCTCCCGTAATGGCAAATGGATCGCTTATTCCTCTAGTAAGCTCTATTAAAAATCTTATTCTATTAAACGACCCCAGCTGGAATTCGTATGTTGCAATGGTTAACTCCCGGATCTAAAGGTGGTAATCCTGCTGTTCTAAAAAGACTTTCGATTCCGAGAAAACTTCTTAAATCACAGCCTAAAAAAACAGTTGGTCACCTCATTTTTCGGCATTGCGATTATGCTTGTTTGGTTTATTGTGATATTACTGGTTATACTTGGATCTCAAATTGCAACGCATCTAGAATCAACTACAATATTTGTGTTTATAGTATTTAAACCATGTATAGTGTCAAATTTTGCATATGCTATACGGTTCAATGTAACCTTAGCAAAATAGATATCAATCAATCAATCCCTTTCTCTCTCTTTGACACCTTAGTCTCCTATGCTACAATGAGGCAAAGCACTCACGATGGAACGCGACTGCTCTAAGTAGTGGCCTAGAGCTACAACAAACAATTTACTAATACCACCAAGCAACTCGTGACAAAGTTGCGGCCTCGACATTCCTGCCGCGTAAGCAGGGATCATATGATCCGGTGTATTTCCGCCTACGATCGCAAATGTTAGGCCAGCTCGGCGGCCTTGACATTCCGATCATATATCGATAATAAGGGCCAAGACGAGGAGTCGCAATCAGCACTTCGGCGCCATTACTAGAAACAGAATATTCACTTGAGCGAAACTTGCCCCGATAATTAAAAGTCGACGGAGCGGCATTTCCCCGTCGACGCGCGAGTCAAAGTGCACAACGAAGATCAGCGTCGAAAGAAGCGAGAAGCGCGCGGAGAAACGCTCGGATTAAGTCGCAAGTTTCCCGTGGCGTGGGAGCTCTCAGGCTGATTTATCGACTCGGCATAGATGTGTCAAGTAGTTGTATACGCAGCCCGGGAGTGATTTAAAAAATTGATGAAAAAAGTTATACTGGCCAGTGTATAGCGGCGGCCTGGGTAATGCTCGAAGTTGAAAGTTATAAATCTGAAAATTCAGCAGCTTCGTTAAGATTTTTGCCGTCTCTCCCTCTCTCTCTCTCTCTCTCCCTCTCATTAGTATTCGTCACTCACAGTGGAGTAGGAAAAGTTTAGCCTCTCCTCCTCTCCGCCGAGGTAGTTTGGTTATGGGTCGAGGGTGCACGCGCTGCGGCTTGCGAATCTCAAAACCCGCGGTTTCCGGCTTCCTCCCCCTTCGGGCCTTAAATTATGCGCGCAAGATGCCAGGCGCGCTGCACCGATTGCAGCAACAACAACTGCCGGCCAACTTTCGCCGCGTTTTCGCCTATTAATTATATCGAAAACTGGAATTAACCAGCGATCGAGAGAGAGAGAGAGAGAGAGAGAGAGAGATAATTCGTAGGTGAATTTTTCGAGCTACTCTCCAATTCCCGCGGGGGTGTAGGGCGAGGATCGTCGGGAGTTAAGCCGGCTAAGTTATACGAGTCGCGGTTTGCGCTCGCGGTCGCCGCGCCGAGCTCCGAGCTGCGAGCGGATGAGCCAAAGATGCTTAAAGTCGCCGAGCGGCGAAAATGTGCTCGCACACACACACACAACGGGGGGGCGAAACTTTGCAGGCCCGCGGCGTGAAAGCTGATTGGGAGAACCGATAGCACCGCGCGCCGCCCGCGTCGATGTACGTTCCGCCTAGATTGGCCCCGGCGACGTGTGCGGCGATGCGCGTACCTCGTTAGTAATCCCTCCTCGTTCCTCTTTTTCAAAATCGCGTCCCCGTTGCGATTAGAGGCCGCGGCTGTAAACAACTTAAACGAACTCTGCGCGATATTCCGGAGTGCCCGCGCCGATGTGCACTCTACCGATCGAAGCCGGCTTCAATTCGAATCTACGTTTGACTAACAAATTCACGCTGAACGGAATCTGTTGCGCGAGCCGCGGGAGAATTAATAACGAGATACGAGCTCGGCGGGCGGCGGGGGTCAGTTTGCAGTGCGCGCGCGCGCGCGCGGGAAAGGTGCGAGATAATAAGTTAAACTCGGGCCCGAACTCGAGCGGAATTCGGATTAGATTCCCGTCACGTACGGAGTCAAGTGAATTTTTTCGAATTTTCCGAGCAATTATTAGAGACGTTAGGGGCGTCTGTGCAGCACGAGAAGAAACACGAGTCGGTGGGAGGGGAGGCCCAGGAATTGAGATACGAGCCAAGAATGCACGATTTCCCGAAGTACTGATCGCGAGGGCAAACAGCGAAATAAATCCAACGGACGAAGAAAGTGAAAATATGGCCGGGGAGGGGAGAGGAAAAAGGGGCAGCAGCCCCTCCCCCCACCGCGCCATTCCCATTCTTCGCCAAGAGGCCGAGATAAGCGTAAAGCAAAATGACGCGCGCTACTACGTGCCGCTGGCCTCCTAAAACTTTTTGATGCCCCGGATTTTTATGCATCTCCAAAGTCGAGCGCGGCGGTCCCGACAAAGCTCGAGCTTTACGCGCGCGCGCGCGGCTCCGTCCGCGGGAGTAAAAAAAAGCTGCGCCCGACTTTCCCCGAGAAAATGTGTGGGGAGAGAGAGCTGCCGCGCGGTCGAAGAGTCAAAGAGAAAGTTTGACTTTGAAACGGCGAGCGCGGGAGGGAGGGGGGGGGGGTACCATTACGGGCTTATCGCGGCGAGGTGTCGCCTCCGCGCCAATCCAGGTAATTCGCGTCGGTTAATTACTGGCCGCCGCTTCATTAGACGTATTGAATGAAGGAAAAAGGGCCTCGAAATTCGAGGCCGGCCAAAGTTCCTCAACCCCTTTCGCGCGGCGTAGCGGAGGTCAGTCGGGGGG
>UCOM01002433.1:0-26291 GCA_900474385.1 Ormyrus pomaceus | reverse complement strand
TTAAAATGTGAAATTTTTTCTTACGTATTTACAAGGTAAAACTTATCTTGTTATGTTAGGATATATTTCATATTACAGCAATAACTTTCTGAGCTATTTACTAGCCAATGTCAATTAGAAAGAAAATTATCAGCCTATTTAATAGTGAAATCATGTGAAAAAAAGCGTTTCATCGCGACCTATTAAATAGCCACGGACTTATCCATTAACTATTTTCCTGGCCATTTTCAATGCTGGAAATTCTACCAGTGTAAGACAATAACTGTGCTTTGATCCTCGGTAGACATGTAGTTCACACAAATACAAGCCGTGAAAATAGATTTATTCGCTTAAAAAGTGAGTAATAAGTTCGGCGATAGTACATTGAAAAGTAAAAATTTGATTTTGCTCAAAAGATTGAACGTTTCATTTATATACTTTCAAAGTCGGACTAATGATTGCACGTAATATTCAATTTTGTTATAAAGCATTTATTTATAAATGCCCAATCGTTTGTTAAATATTGAAACCGAAAAAAAATGTTTAAATAGTAATATTTTATAAAGTGTATTGCATTTTAGCTGCTCTGTAGAAGATTTTGTTTGATAATAGACTCATCTTTCGTTAACGAGTGTATTAATATTCAGTTTATTCAAATTTATATGCCTATAAAGTGAGTTAGCCTGATCTATGGTCTAACTATGAATATAAAGCAAAATTTAATTAATTGGAGCTTAAGTAATATTAAGTATCGTTTCAAGATAGAATAATCAGTAATTATAGTTTAAGGTATGATAAATAGAAAGAAAATGAAAACAAATTTCAATTTATATATATATATATAGATATAATTTATATCATATATATCATATACATATGATATTTTCAAATACACTAAGCGCCTAAAAGCTTCTTGTTCACAAAATTTCTGTTAGGTCACCAAACGGTCTTTACGACATCGTAAACTCGTCTACGGCGCACTGGTGAGAAATCACGTTCAGCCGCAAACATCTCAGAAGCACATGTGGGTGATGCTCACTAAATCATTGATTTTAAAATCTAAAAATAGGAAATCTTAAAAAAATCAAACAAACTTTTAAAATTATAAAAACTCAAATAAGATTTTATAAAAATTTTAAATAATTAGTCTAATCTTATCGCATGCCACGCATTAACTTTTAATTAAATGCAAGTAAATGTTAGATTTAAATCAACTTTTATAATACTGTACTTCCTGAAAATATTCTTAATATGATTATGTTAAAGGTGATAAAGTTATATGTAAACAATCAGAATACTTTCATTCTAAAACTCCACAAACCGAAATAACAAGTTATTTAATATTCTGAGTGTAAAATATTACTCAATGTCTGCTTGACGCCTAGAAATTTATTGAAAGAACGCATCTCCACAGGGAAAATTTTCATAAATGTGAGTTGAAAAATAGATAAAATTTAAAAATAAGTAACACTTGAAAATTTTTTAACTAATTCTAAATTCTAAATTTTTTTTAATGGCAATTATATTTTGTAAAACGGAATATTAATAGGAAAAATAATTTTAAAAGTTAAGTTAGTATCACGTAAAGTTTAGTTCATGATGTTCTGTATGCGAAACATTTTATGCATTTTATTAGTTGTAGCAGAACAACTTCTGTAATGTTATTTCTATCTTAATGTATATTAGAATATTATATATAGTATTGCATTATTTTACAAAAAACGTGAATTCATTGTTGCAAATATAGAGATTACCTTGGAGAAAGTTTTTTATTGAGTTTCAAATTTAAAGAAGGATTTTAAATAATATGCATTTTTATTTCAATATTATTGTTACTGAATTTATTACACATTGAGAAAAATAATGTAGTAAAGTTTACTATAAATTCTTGTAATTGGAGGACATGCTTGAAAAAAGGCGAAGAAACTTGTAATTTTTCCAAATTTAACGTGACAATGAAAAAAAGTGCCATCATCATCATGATAATTCATGATAATTACTCAAAATAAAATATTTATTTTACCCTTTATTAATATATTTAGTACAAATATTTTTGTTTCAAAAGGTAGTAATTCATCCTTAAAATAAGTGGTCAAAATCTATTTCTGCAATAATACTTTTTAAGAATTTAGTGCGTAAATGATATATTTTTTTTTGTGTTTGTATTTAATTGGGGTAGATTATATTGGCTTCTCTTGATGAATGAACAATTAAGTTAACTATTTACCTAAAATTACCTAATATATTAGATCAAAAACTGACTCTCGGCTTAAACGAAAGCTAAAAATATATATTATTTTTTTCTCAACGCATCATAGTTTGAATAAATTAAATATGATAGTAATTGGTCAAAATTATATGAAAAGTTGAACATGTTTAAAAACACATACATGCTGATTTAAATCAAGTGCGGTAAATAAAAAAAATGCATCAATGAGATTTAAAACTGAGAGCTTGTAAATGAGAAATGTTGAATTCTTATTGAATGATTTAACGAATTTAATAACAGCATGTTTTTCCAACGTAAAATTGGTAAAAAGTAAAGAGTTGGCTAACCTTTGATTTCCGTATTTGAGACCTGATCAGGTCGGAAGCAGGCAACTTCGTTGCGGTCGCCGATGTGAAAGTATATCTTGACGTACTCGTCGTCGTCGAAGCCGGAGGTGGTGCCGTTGGTGGCCTCGTGCTCGTCCATGGCCCGTCGAGGCAGCGGCAGCCCTGCCTGTACGGCCCGAATCGGCTGCTTCTTCCTCTCCTGCTCGTCCCCTCGATCGATCGCCTCGGCGGGCGAAGCCTCAGTCTCCTGTTTGCGCGTCCGCGGCTGCAGCTGCTGCTTCTGGCTGGGGCGCTGTCCTGGCTGCTCGGTCTGAGCGGGCTCATCCTCGCATCCTCGCCAGCCTGGCCGCGTGTCTCGCCCTACCCGTTGTTGACGACGTACAACGAGCCCGGCGGTTCCGCACCGACGTCGCTTTCCTCCGGCTCCTCGTCGTCCTCGTCGTCCTCGCTGCTGCTGCTGCTGCCGATGCGCCGCTCGCTCCCAACCCAGGCCAGCCTTGCTCCAAGCACACGCTGCGGGCCGACACTCCGAGAAATGCCCAGGCCGATTTCAGCGCTTCTAACCGAGCCCGGGACGCCCACTCATCGTCCATTCTGCACTGTAACACAATAATCCACGTTTTATTTACCAAATTTTATTTATTTATTACCAAATCACAAGTTTTAAAAAGGATATTAGATTTTTATCACGAGCAAACTCGCGAATCGCAATAAGATTATCTAGTCGCCATAAATTGATATTGGATCCCTGGCGAAGCTCATTTCGATGGCCTTCTCCCACGACAGATTTAATGCTCCCGACCGACCGCGTCTGATGCTGCGCAGAAAAAAAAGCGCTACGACCGCGTATAACAAGGTAGCGGAGCTTCCTCTTCTGCGAAACCTGACGCGGAAGACTTGAAAAACGCCAGGAAGCCGGGGAACGTTATTAGCCTTATTTATAAATTTTTATAGAGAAAATGACTTTTCTCCTTCTAGTTCTAATTTATTAAAAATTTTGTATCGTTCAAAAAGAAAGAAATTTTTGTTTCTTCAAAGGTACTATTTTTTACAACATTCTATTACGAAATTCACAATATTTATAACAATTTTTTTAACATTACCAATTTTTTTCTTCGTATTATTAGGTTAAAAGTAGAGGATAGTGATATTCTAATAGCAGAATGCACTTTTGATCTTGAAATTTTCAATAAGCTTTATCTATTGCAATTCAATAGGTTTACGACATAACATTTATCTTTGCCATATATTTCAAAAGTGTATAAGTTTCTTAATTTTATTTCACATTGAATACAATTAAAGTCGTTCAAAGTTATTAAATAAGGAGTTACAATATTGGACGTCAACTTTATTTAATTAAGGAACCGTGGTTTGACTAAGAAATAATTGACCTACTTTCATTAAACGAAGAAAATTTTTATTTGAAATTTACCTCTGCGTATTTAACTTTAATTAACTTATACAGATGTAACTAGAGATCTCGTAATTTAATGCTATCAAACATCGTCAAGCTCTTTTAGTTTAAACTTTTTTTATTTCCAAATGTACTTAATAGAAATGAATTGATTGTTTTTTCATGGTCATACTCGTTCCTTTAATATTATATACAAAAAGTACAGAGATTAATTTTTTTCTTAAAGTAAACTACATCAATGTCCTCTACATTGAAATAGTAATGAGTAACGCAGGTCACTTTAAAACAGTGATCTTAAGATTACGATGCAAGCCGCGAAGCATCGGTTAACCAGGCGAGAATCAATCGAGTCCCGGCACGTAGCAATAGAGCCACGCACCAATCAGAGACGTTTAATCGGTGCCGATATACGCAGAAGGATTCCGAGGAGGATCCTCGAGCTCGGCCGGCATTCCTTCGCAATTAGCCTAGTAGAAACCGGCGTCTCCCAGCTGTGTAACGAGCCGTCTCGCGGGAAGCGTCTATACGAGAGCGCGACTGTCCGATACGCCCACCAGGAATTTACCGACATCGCGATTATTGTTGCACGTCCTTTATACGTCTCCGAGTACGAAACCTCCTACAAAGCTTAAATTAACGCTTCAGTTTTTGCGTCCAAGTGCCTTCGAGCCACTGCTGGAATGCTTTTAATGTGGCTGCACCCAACCAGGCATCTCTGGGCTTCTAATACGATGAGACAGTCGTTTCCTATGTACGATTTTCACGGAAAAACTTTCGGTTTAACTATTTTAGTTCAGAAAATTATAGCACTGGAATAATAATAAAAAGATATCCTATTCCATTTTTTTACGTAGCTAATGAATATTTTGAAATGAGATCATTATAAAAACGCCGGAAAAGGATGAAAAATAGATGAATTTCGCGCCGATTGGTGAAATACTTTTTCGGATCAGTTTGAAGCTTGCCTCGATCTAAAACACCTATAATAGCCATATTATAGACGCTTCCGGAAATATCTAAAAACTGGCGCAAGAAAATTCTCTTTTCAGGCAAATTAAAGCTTTGCTTAATTTCTCTGAAAAGATTTACAAATCTTCTAAAAATCTAAAAATCTAATAAAAGAATTACAAATGATTTGTTAGTTTATACTATTTGTTTGCATTTTTGTAAGATAAACATATTATATATAATCTATTAAGTACTTTAGATTAATCCAAAAAAGTGGTTCACTCATTCTAAGAGCAAGCAATTTCATAGCTATACGTATAGATTCGAAGTTCTACCAGAGTGTTAAGTGTATCGTTACATCACTTAGATTGTTTCGTTACAGCAACTTGTAAGGTAAAGTTTAATTGTAAGTAGCGTTATCGCAACAGCATAAGTGTTCCAAAGTCAAGTCTGTAAAAGGATAAATAAAGGTTTATTAAGCATGACGTTAAACTTAAAACTATGTTATTGTTAAGTTTTAAAATTTTCTAATGAAATAAAAAGTTTTTACAGCCAAACTTTTCTAATTAATAAACAGAAAAATACATTAAAGAATCTGTAATTATATGTCCGAACAATTGAGTGATGAAAAATAAATCCATCAAATTAAATAAAATATCTAAAAGCGCCTTACGGGGAACTTCAATATAAAATTAAATAAGAAAATTATTTTTTATTCAAGTAGACGCGAGGTATTTTTCACACTGAACCCGCTTTTAACTAAATCTCGGTTTTCAAAGATACTCTGTTGCACAAAGGAAAATATCGACCGGTGAGAATGGAAGTGTCACGCGAATGAAAAATGATGTAAAATATGTAATGAACGCTGAAAGAAATTCTCTCTGGAAACTGAAGTAAAACTTTCGAAAAACAATGTGAACATTGTTGAATTTGCTACAAATGTTTTCTACTATATTTATTCAATGTTTGTGAATTAGAATGCATAATAACATATATAGAGGCGGCAGCAGCACAGCGAGGTTAAAGGAGCAAGCTCCAATAATTGAGATAATGTCTATTTATTTATATTAAAAGAAAGGAAAGGATGTTTATATCCTAAAAATGATTATAAATGATTTTCTCAATTTTCTTAAGTTCGCGGGTTTCATGGAAAATATCAGTTTTTTTGTATTTGCAATGTTTCGGTTCTCTTCAGACTGTGATTTAATAAAATTTGTTATACACAAAAATATAATTTTGAATACGTATATATATTAGATATACAATAATTTTTTATATAATAATAATAAATCCTTATTTAATCAAGTACAACTTCTATGATCGTTGTGTCAATTCTTTTTCTTTTTTTTATAATAAGCGTCTCTATTTCTTTAACCACGAAAGTAAATTATAATTTTATACTGTTGAAATACTTAATATTTTACTTCCATTAATAATAAATTAAAGACAAAAATAACATGTTACGTATGTTCATATGTAGGTCAAACGAAAAGAAAAGCTATTGACAGAATCAATGAACGTATATAAAAAGGTTCTTATATAGTAAAAAAATATAAAGAATATTCTAATCATAAATTAGTAAAATTAAGGAATTTTGGATGCAGAAAAAAAACAAAAATAAAAGATTGGAAATGTTAATTACCAAACAAAGTAAGATTTTTCTCGCTTTCTTACAGTACTTTATTTCGACTGTTTTAAGCGATCTTTTGTTACTCTGCTCATAATTCCGCTGAACTGCACGCTTCGAATACAAGAGGAAAGGTGACGCGGAGCATATGCAGTCTGTCGCGTAATTGAATATCGTTTTAGCTTGGGCGAACGTGGAGCTGTCGAATATAAGCGTGTCGTGAAAGACAGCTGCGAAGGACGCTAAACCAATCAACGGCAGCCGATAGATCGCTTCGCAGCGAGAGCCAATCGGCTCGTTGCACTCCCCTTGGCAAATATGCAGAAACGCGCGCACTATACCATAATTGGCCGACTTTTAATCTCGAAAATTTCCCAGACACCGACAAAACTCGCTTGGCTCCGAATCGAGCGAGGCGGGATTAAAGTCCACGGGGCTGAGCCGCTTTGCAGAGCTGCTCGCGCGCGAAAACGAAAACGAAAACAAGCTGAAATCGCTGCGGGAGGTTTGCTCGGAAACTGGGCAGGGGGCCTTTTTCCTGACCGCTGGACAGAGCAGGAGGCCGATTTTACGGACGCGCTTGGACGTAGTCGTGAGAGCGAGCGCAAGCGCAGGCAGTGCTTGCCGGGCGCAAATGCTTTTATACCACTCGTGCATCTATGAATCATGTCGCGTAGTTTTTGCGCGCTGCCATGCACCGTTATATATAAATACCGGATTTCGCAGTTTCGTTTTTTTTATTAACACGTTCTATGTTTTCCGTTTTTATTGCGTTCAAGTGGTGCGTTTTTCGGTTTGGAGCAGCAAATTTTTTATACCAAACATTCGGAATTTTAATTTAAATATTCAAAATATCATTTTTGCATAATATAGTTAAAAAGTCATATGAAATGATAGAGTTTTACAAAAATAGTTATTCAAGTTCAAGCAAAATGTATAAGAAATAAGAATGGAAAATATATAAATCTCAGGGAAACATAAACGACAAAGATTGGTCTCGTAAATTTACAGAAACGAATAAAAAAGTTTATTTATTAACGGATATGCCCCGTCAAAATAGATTGGTAAAATTAAAAATACTGCGGAGTCTGGGAACAATGCTGAAACGAGCATTAATCAGTGCGACCAATCGATTTTGCGGATAGCCAGGCTCGCAGCACGATATCTCTTCATTAGAGGCACGAATTATTAGCGGCCTTTGCTTTCCGCGGAATTCGCCTGTTTCGATTTACTCAAACAAGATTTACTCGACGATTTTGTTATAAACAAGAAAGTTTAATGATAAATTAACAGCGGCAGTTTTTATAAAAATTAACTTTAAGCATTTTCGTACGCTATGAGCATATTTTTTTATGCTATTCCCTTTAAAAGACGTGGAATTTTTAAATTCATAAGAAATTTAAATCTAAGAATTTTCATTGTTCTTGGTAGTAATGTATTATATCTAAATCTCTGCACATTATATGTATTTATTAATTAATTTATAAATTTTAATAAAATTATCTAATTTTTGTGTAATCAATATTCGTGAAAAGAAGTTTGTAATAACTGTCAAACCTTCTGGTAATATCTATATAATATTATTAATATATATTATTTACATTACACAAATACATGATGAGTAGCAAAAGTTGTTTCTTGATTTAAACTGCCAATAAAGCTAATCTTTTCTGAAAACAGTAGTATAGTTTAAAAATGTTTCGACAAATAATTTCACAACAGTAATTGCAGGTTCTATTACCGATTGTTATAAGTCAATTTCGTTGTAACTCGGTAGACAGCTATATTGACGACTAAATTCAATTCCCTTTGATCCGGCTATATTTTCGATTCTACCCAACATCAAGCGAGATCGACAAGCCACGACAGTTACACCCGATCGTGTCAACGAAACGGCATGACGGGCACCGTTCGGTTTGCAACGAATAATAACCCAGTTCGATGTTCTCCGTGCAATCAGTACTGCTCGGTTGTCACTCCACGCCATCCAACGCTACTCTAAACTTTTTTTTCTGCACTTATTTCGTGATTTTCGAATGAAAGGTACTTTTGAATATATTTTCTCTTCTGCGGTGGTCCGCATTACGAGGTCTATTTTTTTTTTTAAATAAACCAGAACGTAACAACGATCTTAATGTCTATTATATAATAGGATATAATGAAAAATGGAAATTACTTTCTCGCTACAGTGCAGAGTACTTTAAATATTTAAAAAATTTTTCAATTATTATTAATTTACATTATGGACGTTGGAAGAAAATTATTTATAATTTTAATAAGATCGTAGAACAAGGTTAATTTACTTTTAATCCAATTTTAAAGTAAGAATTTGAAAAAATTATGATAATGGTTGCTTATGTATTTCATTAATTTTTAATTTCAATACATATATTATAAGAGAAACTTAAATACTTACAATTAGATACAATTTAATAACGAGATTGAATTATTGGAGTTAGAAAAAGGTTATCAATTTTTTTTATTATCTCTCTAAATCTAAATCAGTTAAAAACTACTGATTCTCCAGTTATAGTTCGATCACTGATCGAACTATAACTGGAAAAACAGTTGAATATTACTGAACAACAGTGAGAATGACTGATTCATATTTAGAGTGTACCTACTATCACGGATATTCTAAAATGTCTGACATAGCATAAACCAAAACTACTAATTTGTAAAATTATTCAAATTTAATTCTAAACAATGATTTAATGTTCATAAAACGATAAATATTTTATAAAATATAATTATCCATAATTAACGTAGATAATATGAGCGAACGTGCGGGGAAAACAATATTAACGTGGTTTAACGGCTAATTTGCAACGTGCGTTTCTTGATAGAGAGAAAACATAGCGATCTAAATGTCTATATATCGCGGTTTCTCAGCGGAAGCGTGTACTTCCGTCGATATATTTTTAGGGTCGCAGACGGTGGAAGCCATAATCGGAGACTTAACGCCAGAAAACGTTATCAGCACGATCGCTGAAAATGCCGAGTTGTGGAACACCGTGACTCGATGCGTATAAGGGGGATACTCCGACGTAAACGGGAAGACGCGAATCCCGGCGCGTAATCTTAGAAGAGAATTGACGATGGGCGGGAACCCGCGAAAACTAGCTCCCTCGGTCCAAAGTAATGCGAAAGTGGTTCCGGAAGGAATAGGAGGAGGAGGTTTAGTGGATAGGATTGGAAAGTGACCCTGAAACCAACAGAAGGACATTAGGGAAACTTTCAGGTGAATCCCACACAAGGTTGAGACTCGGATGTCACTTCCAAGGTCATATTTTAAGACTGCAAATAAAATTATATGGGTCATCAAAAAATTGAATGATCTAATAGTAGAGTTTTTGAATAATCATCGATTAACAAAGGTTGCCGCGCCTCCGTGAATTTGATTTTCATCAGACTTCAAGAGGTGTTTTCAATTACTCACAAAAAAATGAGGTACCTTCGTCTAATTTATATCCGACACGGTAAATTAAAGGAATATAATGTGTTGAAAAACAAAATTTAAGTATGAACGAATACTTTTTTTTTACTTTTTTTAAAATTGGATAAGGGATTTTTATTAAATTCATTTTTTCTAAAAAATTAAATAACTATGTTTGTAACTTTTGAAAGAAACAAACTTTTTTCTTTTAAAATCTCTCAAATTAAAGATACTGTTTCAAATTTTTTACCGTGTTTTAATACAAGGCTAATTAGAATAGTTTATATGCGTTTTCTTTTATTGAATTTCCTTATGAATAAAAATGTGATCGAAATATCAAAAACTGATTAGTAATGTTTATAAACTTAAAGAGTTCTTATTTATAAAGTAAATTTAGAAATACATTTTTTCCATGTACATCTAATAGAGATGAGAAATTTCAAACTAAAATAAAGGAACGCTTCAAATAAGCTCAGACATAGAAGTTATAAAAAGTAGTTCGCAGCGAGAAAGATATAGTGGTACTGACAAACTGATGGACACAGAATAAACCAACTAGAAAAAACTTACAGAGAGAATGAGAAAATTTAACTATATTGAGACTATTCTACACCAGACAAAGCAGACTTTGAGTTAAAGAAAACAATCACGAAAAAGTAAAATATTTTAATGCTTACATTTCGACAATTTTGATAAACAAATTTAATGGCCATTTTTAACTTTACAATATGTAAATTTAATATAAATCCAGAGAATTAACTATAAAAAATATTTTTTGTTTTACCTTTCACATAAAAAACTAAAGGAAAAAGATGTTTGTCTTTCCTCGGAAAAAGGTTAAAACTAATAGAACGATCTGAGTTTTCCTGTTGTTACCCAGAATCTTTTTCGTACACGAATGCATTTCCTCCTTTAACTAGAGCGTAACCGAGTGAGTGTGCGAGAGAAAAACATGAATAAAGACGACTGGAGAGCAAGGAAAGGGAGAGTCAAGGAGGAAAAGAAGCAGCCGAAGAGGAAGAGGAAGAAAGAGGAAGAGAGCTAATGCAGCGAGTCTGGGAAAAGAGGAAACGTGCTAACAAGAGAGCCGGTCAACATTAATTGTGACATCCTCTTGTTGGTGCTGGGCGCTTCCGTCGCTTGAGCGCGAGCAAAAGGAAGCTGTCAAGTCGAAGAAGAAGAAGAAGAAGAAGTGGAAGAGGAGGAGGAGTTGGCTGCAGCAGCGGCAGCAGCAGGCGCCCACGCACTAAGCGACAAAAGCCGCGTTGTCTGATCTCCGACCGGTGGTTTTACGAGTGCAAACTCTCTCGCGCTGCATACAGTTATAGTCGTGCGGTTCTGCCTCACCTTTTTTTCCTTCCTCTTCTCTCCGCCTTTCTTTACTTATACACTTTTCTTTGCGGCTCTTTAGCATGTACCCGGTTCACGCGCTTTCTTCCCCGGGGCTGCACTTGCCAAGGAGAATGACGAAACTTCACTCGAGGAAAACTTCCTAATAAGGCCACGGGGGAGAAGGCGAAAAAAAAAATCCCCGGCGCAAGTAGGCGAAGTGAAATTAAGATTAAGAAAAATAGATCGGATTAGACGGGCCTTAGAGGACGAACTTTTCTCGAGGTATACGTTATAAACCTGCAATGCTCGGTGCTGCTTGGCCAAGTTTTCCACTAAATTTGCTAAGTCTCCCTTGCATTGTCACCGTGCTTGCGGACACTTTTGACTGCCTCGCAAAAGATTCTTTTTCATGCCGTGTCCAAAGTTACGCTACAAATATTCTTCCATATATAAATTACTAAACAAACCGTGTTTTCCTACTTTATGACAATTTGCGTCGAATGCAAAAACGTCGTAATATTTGCTGAGTAGTTTGTTAAACGTTACGTGAAGTCATGCGCTGAATCAATCAAGGTTAATTAAAGTTTATTAACCGTCTTAACTCTTAATTTGAAATGAAATCCCATCGATTGCAGAGACTCTGACTAATAAAAATAAGATTCTACAAAGCTTTTCATAGAAAGCGAAATCGGCAAAAGATATATAGTAAAGGCGGGATTCCGTTCTCCCTTGAAGTGTATCCGAGGTTGAAAGACGTAGCGACTCCTTAGTCTGGCTATACGTGTTTTGTTGTATTTTTGTAAGGCGCGCGACTTTTTTCACGGCGAGATTATTTCACTGCCAATCCCACGGGGTCTTAGTTTCTTCGAGATAAAAATGAGACTGCTGGGTTGACACTGGTTTAAAGAGGGTTCCTTTGAAGTATAATATCGATAACATTTTTATTGCGACATCTTCTTTTGCGCGGCTGAGCCAAAATTAATCTAAAACCTACGTCGCGGAAAGTCGCTTTGATCTCTAAGAGCAGTTTTATAATTGTACTTTAATTCTCAAAATTTTCCATTGCCTTATTTTATCCACATTTTTATTTCACTGACAGAAATTTAGATTCCAAAAATATTGCAATTTTTCATTCAATTTTTTATATGTTGTTTTAAAAGACTTATAAAAAATTATTATTCGTTGGAAAATTTTGTAATGAAAATAGGGCATGATTTATTGAACTACTATTTATTATAAATTGGTGATATAGATACTTTAATTGACAAATATATGATTTTTTATAAAGATATTTCATAAATGCGTAGACGTGAAATAATTAATATAAAAAAGAATTTAATAACAATGAAACATACATATTAGAATGCTTTGCTTAAATGAAAGACTAATAATAATAATTTATAAATTAAATAAACACTGGAAGGCCATTTCCATGAATTTATAAATATTTAACGTTATATATTTGAATATATATATACATATATTGAGTAAATTGCATTATAATAAATCTTAATTCTTTTTAAATTAAGAAAATTTTTATCATTAGAAACAAATTAATGGTGAAAGCTTAAATGCAGAGATGAAAATAATTATTAATATACAATAAATTTATTTATTCTAAACGAAAAAAATTCAAAACGTTGATTTATTTTTATCGAACCACTAGCTTTGTAGTATAACAAAATGAAAGCTTAAATTAAATGCAATACAATATTCAAATAGATAAGTAATTATTAATTGAAAAGAAAAAATTTTTTTTATGCAAGAAATATATGTTAAAGGACAAGAGCAGTCTATTGTGCAAGAGCATGAATTTATCAATATTAAGCTGCACTTTGCTTAATGAATAATCGTGAATAATGCACTGACCCGTACTGCGAAAAAGGTACTTAACGCTTCGTATATTTTTGTGCAGTTCATACGTTTTTTGACTGGTAAATCTGTATACGCTAAAAACTCGTAAAACGTAGCAGAATAAAATTTATGTAAATGAGTTAACATTATAGAAATTAAAAATTTCATAAATTTGATGTCTGTATACAGTTTTTACTGTAGTAAAAAAGTAAAATGCTGATGTTTAAAATTCAAATAATATTTAAGAATTTTCTACCTTTGATTAAGGAAAATAATAATCTATATTTTTAAATATTTGAAGCATTTGAATGGAAATAAAACGTTTTTAATTTTATATTTCACATATTACTGTAAAGATTCAGTATCTTTTTTTCGGTAGTTTGTTAGAATTATGAGTTATTTGAATTTTTAAAAATGAATATTGATTTTTAGGTATAAACAATACATCACTAAATCTTAATAGCTTTTATTAATGCTGCATAATAAAAAAAATATTTGAATAAATTTATTTTTACCTCAAAATTTAGAATTGAATTCTGCAGTAATATTTTAGTGTACAATCAAAATGTATTACCGTAAAATTTTACATTTATTTATTTAACATGCATGATTAACATATTTTATGATATATTTTTATATTTAACGAAGGAATAATTTTGTCGAAAATTTCCAGTCGATAGACGCGAATGAGCAAACAAAATCTTCTTATCGTCTTGACGTTTTTAATTTTTGAGCTTGCAGACAATGCAGCAGACCGTGCAACACTATTCCCGAACTGAATAGACCCCGATAGATGCACGCGCTTACTAACTTTGGTCAGCAAGCACAGGAAGAGAACCGAAACAATCAGTCGGCATTTTGTTTACCGCGCTTATTATTCAGCGTGTGCCGGGACGAAAATTTGTAATTCGTAATACGAAATTCGCGATGCGCAATTTCGCTTGGCCGGAGGTCGCAAAATGCATTATCACTTTAATTATACGAATTTGAGCGCTCAGGCGTATATGGCTCGTGCCGGGCGCTCGCGCGTGGAATGTATATTTCTCGTATTAAATACACAATCCCATATTGCGAACGTGCCTTTCAAGATCAATCGCGAGAATATGTGCCCGCGAGCGCGGGAATATCAGGGATTACGACGATTAATTCTAGTACAATTAACTACCGCGCTTCTGGCTTAACTTATATGCGCCTGCGGAGTGTTAATGAACCGTTAATGATTGATTCTGCGTTGCGCTTTTTCTCTCACGCTGGTTGCTTAACGAGGTTTATGCTAATGTAAATACAGTTTCACGGTAAAGGGAAAACTTCCAAAAGTGTATTGCAATAAAATTTTCACAATTATTAAAGATAAAGTTGACTTTTCTGCTTCAAAGATCCTTACCCATTTCATTTCGATTACTTGCATGATCAACTTGAACAAATATTTTTAAAATCACATTTGACAAAAAATAAGTTGGTTTGTACACGCAGACAAAATTTTCCATTAAAATTACCATGGAAACCACGGTAGTGTAGGGGCAGAACTCCCTTATAACAAAAATTATTTGAATCAGGTTAAATTTTAACGCGACAGCACGGTAAAAATTATGGTAACATGATAAAATTTCGATACAAAAACTAATAAAATTTGATGTCACGATCAATTAAAAATGATAAAATACGATTACAAATTCAAATACAAATTATAAAATTTGTAAACTCATCTTATGTATTCACAAATCAATATTGACATTTTGAAAACGTTAACAATTTCTAATTTTTGTATTCAGTCGACTTGTTTTTTTTTATTTAAAACCTTATGTATCTAATTCAATATTAATTAAATAAAGCAATGATAATTTTTACAAATGTAACTTAATTATTTGATAAAGTATCAGAGCAAACACTTGCTAAACTAACTATTAAAAAAGAAAAAGAATAGTATTTAATTGGTTACCTGGAATGCAATGTTAAAGTATTCATAGAATTCCTTAATGATTTAAATTTTAATTAAAGAAAAAATTTTTTTTAAATATTTTCTTCCATATTAAACATCTATATAAAGCTTAGATTGAATCTGAATCGATCATAAAATATTTAATAAGAAGAGAAAAGGAGGGGGTGGAGAAATGTAAAGCAGCTGCATTAGTGAATATTCGTAGTTTCCCTTCTCTCCCTTTTTTCCTCTTCTTTTCTCCACGTTTCAGGGACTAATCAATTGGCAGCTACTTCTGGCTTCACCAGGATCGGCGCATGTTCGATTTTCCAATGGAAAGAGAAGCGCCCCACGCCGAGCCCCACACTATTGCCCACCTAAGAACTATCGCCCTCTTTTTCCCCCTTTTCTCATCCGACTCGCTCCTTCTTACTCAGCCAAGAAGATTAATCTCGATTCCGACTCTTAAAAGTTAGTAGACCCTCACCCTCCCGTTCTTGGGACGTGTTGTACAAATTTAATTGAGAGATTGAGTATTAATAAAAGGAACTAAGTGACATGCAGTTTTTGATATCATTCATAATGATGAATTGTTATGTCTAAAAAATTTGAAAAAGATTGAAGAATATATTTAGCCTTTCCATATTGTTCTCATATTTCAACAAGAAAAAAAATTGTACACCGATATATTGTACACTTATAAAAATTGTTTAAAATTTATTATTTTGAATTCAATTTTCAAAAAAGATGCCATCAACTCGATATAAATAAAATGCTTGAAAAGCCACACTTCAAAGTTCATTTATTCATATACCAAAAGTTAGTATATTCATTGGACACATTCGGAAAGTTAGCCTCTGCAGGTATAAACTTTCAAAGGGCATCAAAAGCTTTTTTCAAAAAATACTCTCCGTGAAAAAAAAAGAGAAACAGAAAAATCTAGTTTCGATCGATAGATACAGTGCTAGTCGGTCGAAGGGTCGTCCTTTGTGACCGTGATTTAATATACAGTCAAGCATCCGCACAGAAGCGGGGGTCTCCTTCAACGAAGCTTCGAGGCCTCCCTCTCGCATTTTAATGGGTTCCCGTAAATGTCAGGGAGAAAGTGTTGGGTCGAGATATTGACTTGCTCGAGGTAAAAAATCCAGCAACGAGGGCCGACCGACGGCAAATGCGCGCCAGAAATTGCCCGCCGCGATCGTCCATTACGTCGATTGACGAAAAAATAGAGGAAAACGTGTTGATCCAACGGTAGAAGAAGCCGGTTTTCGTTTGCTCATTTTTACTAATAAGAGAGGTAGTATTAGGTCACACATCGAAATAAGTCTACGAACTTGGAAAAATTTATGGATATTCCAATTTGTTTGTATATGAATTCTATTCATTCACACAAACAAATTGAATTCTATTTATTTGTAAGATTATGTAATTAATTTTTTGTTGCAAAAATGATAAATCAATTTTTTCCAAAGAGAAATAAAAAAGAATTCCTCTTTTAAATTGCTAATAGAATCTAAAAGAATAATGTAATTTTATGCAAATATCCAATCACTTTATCTCAAAAATATATAATTATCAAAGATAAATTTTAACAAGTTTTGTCTAAAAATCAATAAGCAGTGACTGCCTTGAAAATGACTAAATAACACTCAATTGCATTATATCTCTTTTCAATTCGAGGATAAAATTTGCACTCCTGCAAAACATAGTAATAAAGCGTAGTACATAAGGCTTTACCGGAAAGCCATAAGCTGAAGAGAGCTTTGCACACATTTGCACGCGCCGAGCTTAAACACGTCCTCGAGCCCGCTATCAAAGGGTTTCCTGCTATCGCTCGCGTTTGACGCTGCGCCAAATAAAAGAATACATAATGAAAGAGCTTTAAAGAGCGCAGCGCGCGTTAATTCCTCTTTCATCGTAGGGGCCTCTAATTAAGCAGGAAGCTTTTTAATTTGCCGGGCCGCGTTCTGGAATCGTCGTCGTTGGAAGCTCGTAGGCGTGCAGACGGTATACGCATGCGGAAATAAATCGTTTTGCCAGATATTCCTGTGCGTTGACGTTCGGGGAGACGTTGGCCAGAGGAGGAGAAGGAGGAGGAAGGGGAGGAGATGGATCTGCGGAAAATTGACACGGGGGAGAAGGTTGTTTTGTTCCTCGCACGGTTGCGCGATATATATATATATTTCTATATATTGTGTGTGTGTGTGTATATATATATATATATATTGGCCGACTCTTCCGTACTTTCTTTCGCCGGGTGAAATCGAATCAAAAAGCAATAACGTCAATCAGTGATTCTCCGGGGTTCCTAGGCGCGCCGGAGGATCGATGAAAGGGAAAGAGAGGAGCGGCGACTTCGAGAACACGTATAGCCTACTCTTAATTAACTTTCCTTTAGTATCTGGGCTCGGAAAGCGGTACGCCTACATAGCGGCAAGTCTATTGCCCTAACGCTCGAAGCGTATCCCTGCTGTTTTACATTTTCTTTTGCAAACAAAATCCTCTTTTTATGATTGATCGCTCGAGTTTCTTGTTCGGATGATGCGAGATATTCGAGGCTTTTATTATCTTTCACTCGAGCGTTTCTTGCAATCGGAGAAATCCGAGGAATATTGCAAAGAAATCTGCGAGACGAGAAGAATTTAATTTTTCACGAGAACGAGCAGTTAATCCGGCGAGTTCAGAGCTTAAGAAAGAGTCGAAGAAGGAGCGTCGATGGCTAATCAGACGGGCCTTCCAGTTCTCCCTCTCTCTGATATCGCAGATTGCATCGAGATCCTCAGTCTCGTACTGTCCCAAGTGGAAAAAATTTAAGCGCGTTTTGTAAAGGTTTGATTATATACAGTTTTAGTAAAATTTGCATATAAAAATATAAAAAATATGAGCTCCTCTAATAGTCAGGTCGGTCGCTGACTTTCTCACGAGAGGTGTAAAAGGTTAGGATGCAGAATCAAGTGCCAGTCGTAAAAAATAAAATTAATTCCGCTTGGTGGCGCCTCCTAACCTTTTACACCACTCATTACATAAGCAGCAACCGATGACTATCAGAAGAACTCATTTTTTTTTAATATTTTTATATGAAAATTTTATACAACCTATATAGAATGAAATCTTTTTAAATGAAACTGACGTAGAGCATACAGGCCTCTTAGAGACTTGCTAAAGCCATACCCTTTCAACCTCAGCCGAATCAAATCTTTACAAAATCTTTATCCTTACAAAAAATTGTTTAAAATCTTTATAAAAATTCTATAAATTATTTTCACTTGGGGTCGGAGGAAGAGAAAGTGCGAAGAACGGGAGGGAGAGCGAACGGAAGGATGAGTCCCTTGATCCAACTATCTCCCAGTATCGGCCGTTTTACGAAACCGCCCTCGTACGTGTTGGCTGAACTCGCGCTTCGACTTTCCTCCCAGCTGCAAGAGGGAGGAAAGAAGAGAGTGTGCTTCGCTTATACAACTACCCCTTTGGAATAATAATTCGAGAGGTGCACGAGAGACAGGGAGGAAAAAGCACTTTTTGCCCCTTGCCCTGTAGTAGCGTGCCCTCGCACACAGACCCGCTCACTTACACGCGCTTTTCTCATGTATATCTGCCTTTTCGCACTATCAAGTCTGAATGAAAGAGGGTCTCCTTGCTGCGGCTTTTGTTTCGCCTTATCATTCCGCTCACGCATTCGTCTCCTTATCGTTTTTTTTTTATTTTTTTGTTGTTATTTTTTCACGGCGAACTGCTTTTCTGAAGAAAAAGAGTGAAAGGAAATCTTCTAATGTTTCATTTTAATTGGACAGAGTTTCGGATGCAAATAAACTGATGGCTCTTTATTGTTGTATTGTATAAGTTTTCTGCGGAGTAACGTAAATTTGAAACTTGTTTTCAAGAGGCTTGTTTGCTTTATCGTTAATAAAAAGTGATGAACTTTGCTTATATGGGGAAGGTACGACAGAGGAGAAATGGCATCTATACTTTTACAAGAGCAAGTTTTCAATCCAACCTTCGAAAACATAAATTTGAATAGATTTTTCTCGGCAGTAAAAAGAAAATCGCATCTCGCAGTCGTGCAGTCTCTGAAGAAATGCATTCGCGGAATGAGGCAGAGAGAAAAGGGCGCTCGGATTCGCTCTTATAAATTTCGCCAGAGTTGACGCGTCGCGGCGCATGCATGAAACAAGTCTGCAGAGTCGAGTGCAGATCCGAGAGGGAACGCAGAAAGAGCAGGCGGATCGATCGAAACGAGGGAATTGGTGTTGCTCGCTCTCCGCATTTCAATCGAGGTGGAAGTTAACTTGAGCGCGAGCGAGGCCGGCTGTGCGGCCGGCTCTTTTCCGGGCCCTTTATGGGGAAGAGTTCTGGGGAAGCGGGTTTACGGCGTCGAGCGAACCGCGGAATTGCGGCGATACGCAAGGTCGTTACATCCCGACCAGGGAGATTTCGCGGCGGCGGAGACGAGCGACCTAAAGCGAGGGAGAGAAGGCCTGTTGTATCGCGCAAGTATTAACGTACACGTACGCGGCTCGCTCGTGGCAGTAGTGCGATGTGATTTCGAACCTCGATGCGCGGATCGCCTGGAATGTTCTGATTAACCTGCGTTATTGGAACGCTCTATTTCGCGCTTCGCTCTGCTTCCCTCCCTTAATAATTCTGGTTCCAGGTGATTTTCTCCTCTCATTCGTCGATTTCGCGGGAAAAGCTTTTCCCTCCATTTGGAAGCTCTTTACTACTTATGGAAAAGCTGGAAGAGCATTTTTTACATTTTATTTGCCTTATTGAACAAGTCTCGCTATCGGGTTGCACGTTGCGAGATATAATTTTAAGAAATTTTCGATTCTTATTTTAATTCAAGTTAAGTAAAATGAATATAAATCATAGCTATGCTTTATAAACCAAGCCTTTTTAAATATATTTTTTTTCCAAAAGGGAATATAATAAATGCAAGTGGCACAAAAGACGATCACGTTTCTCGTCTCATTATTATTATCTTCGAATCCTTTTTAAAAGCACAGAGCCGCGCAAAAGCAGGTTTTCCTCAAAAGAGAAGCTCCGCGAGGACGCGAACGCATGGAGCTGTCATAAAAATAGTCCACCGCTAAATGCAGTAGAAAAAGCACAAAAATAACCTTTGCCGGAGAGAGTCCGGCAGGTTTCGCGAGCTCGACTGGAAGAGAGAGAGAGAGAGAGAGAGAGAGCCAGGCGGAAGAAGCGGATGGCAGCTGGCCGCGAGCTTGCAACCGGTTCGCACGAACCTGCATTTCAGCGTGGGACAGTGCAGCGATAAAACTCGCATGGAAAGAAAGATACGCGACTCCGGAAAATTTGAGCGATGACTAAATCGGCGCTACGTGCTTCGCAAGCTAAACGGGCACTTTGCGCAGTCTTCGCAAGCGCGGAGAACGTCATAAGACTGGTCATGCGACGGCGGACTTTCTTGATACTGCTCTATCGGCTAGATTTGTCTTTGTTCGCATGAATTTTTCTCTCGTTCTTTCTAAAATCGTTCTCTGACTTTCACACTGTTTCTCATTATTCGTACGGCCGAGGTTTATGCGTCAAGAAAAATGAGCCTTGGATTTTCGTACCGTACGTGCGTGCCGTTATAAATGGAGAGAAAATGTCAGATGTTATTGTTTCCTATACTAATTATGATGAACGGAAAGACGATAAATCAATATCGTCAGTTATCAATTTATTCTCGATTTAATAAAAAATAATATTGATCCGTTTAATTGGTAGAAAAATAATTAATTTATTCCATCGCATACAAAGTAAAATTTCTAATTGTAAAATTTACTGGAACTATAGTAAATTTTACAAGAAACTATTGTAATTTTTCCAACAATGTCAGGTCTGTGAGAGCATTAGGATTGACTTGGATTGACTATTGTAATTTTTAGTAGAGAATTTTTCTCCGTGTAGAAGGTAAACTAAATGGAATTAAACCGTTCATGCTTTGATCACGCATCTAGATGCTGACTTCCGTCAAAACATTTTCGAATGCAAGCAAATCAACTTGTAGTGTTTCTCTTTAATCGAACCAAGATAACTTTTATGGGTTAACAACAATTCCCAGAAAAGGATTTTTTAAATTCTGCATAATTAATATTAATATTAGTAGCCAAAATAATAGATAAATTGCAATAATCAAACAATTTTTATGATTAATTTTTACCTTACGAAAAATTTAAAAAACAATTTGCTTAAATTCTAAAATTTTCATATAGTTTTTCGAATAGCTTAAATTAATTTAATGAACTGCAGTTTAATTATAGTTATGCGGATATTGTGATTTCAGTAAATCGAAAATTAAACGTTAACTGTTCTGATAGAAGAAATAAACATTTTTTGGTTCTCGGTGAAACAAGTTTTGCCGTATTTCCTAGCTAATAACTAATTGTAAAAGTAGCCTAGTTAATAGCTAGAGAATTTTGCAAAAATCATTTAAAAAATCGGCCAAAACTGAATTGATTTTAGCTGGGTAACCTAAGAGATTGCCTAACTTTCCTTTATTAATTAAACTTAAGTAATCCGAGAATAAAATAAGCGGAAATGGAGCTTCATCCAGTCCTGAGAACTCTAACCGTAATTAAGTAACAGACATTTCGCAAAGCAGCAATGTCAAGGTAAAGGAAGAACAGTGGAGGTTTCCGGCATTCTGGTTTCTCCTACAGTACTCTGGTAAAATGATTTTCTCTAGTCAACTATTTACAACGTTTAAGCCGTCGTCAGGTGGTTACTCGCGGAAGAACCTCGCCACATATCTAATTTGTTTCATATTTTGAAATAAAAGAGGACACGCAGGATTTTTTATTTGATTTTTTGCAATCATTA
The DNA here is from genome assembly GCA_900474385.1 of Ormyrus pomaceus. Classification (NCBI taxonomy): domain Eukaryota; kingdom Metazoa; phylum Arthropoda; class Insecta; order Hymenoptera; family Ormyridae; genus Ormyrus; species Ormyrus pomaceus. The sequence continues at coordinate 4,402 of UCOM01002433.1, read as the reverse complement.
TCATTCTTCTTTTCCTGTGCGACATACTTCCCATGCATTTTTCTTCACTCTTTTCTTTCTTTCCTTATATGCATGCACTATTCTTCTTTTTTTCTTTACGAGCACGCCTTTATGATTTATAATATCCTACTGTCGCACTCTTGTACGTAATATCTTTTGTGATGCGTCCAAGTTCGCGAGGAATCTTTTACAAAAAGCCGTTTTTAATACACGCAAAATTTCTTATCCTCGAGTGATTCCTTTTTGTAGCGTCAGAAAGCGTTTCGCTTTTTAAATATAAAACTAAGAAAATTAAATATTTTGACTACATTTCAATCTTTCTTAAGGATTATTAAAAATTTATCGAGAGTTGTATAGTCTAATAAATGAATAACTGTATTTTACCCTCAAAATATTACTTTCATTACTAAAATTAATAATTTTTAAAAACTTAATATTTTTCTTTCTGAATAACACTTATACGTAAGAGTAAAATTTTATTTTAACAAGAATTCATTTTTTAACGAAGACATTTATGCGACACTCTCTTTTATTAAGTGTTTTATGTCCCTCATTATTGTTAGTTTTTTCGTTACTGCATTCAGAATATTTTTCTTTTTATGCGTTCAGTTATGTTATTCAGTTCTTCGTGTTCCTTTCAATTACTCTCGCAAGACCGTTAACCTCTTACGATGGCGGACTTTAAAAGAGCTCCGAAATTTACTCTAACGACGGTTTCCTCTCAATAACCGTTTGTATGTTCAAGTATCCGGTCCTCCATGCGTCATTAAGATTTTGCCGGATTTCGCTTCATTAAAATTAAATAGTGCTTAATTCAACGAGAAAAAGTCACTTTTCTATCCATTCTAGGTAAATTACAAGTAAACCCATTAGTGCACTAATGATATTTATATGTAAGAATTATATATTCTGTGATGGATTATTATTATTGGTATAATTTATAACCTTTCCTGAAATATAACTAGTTCAAGTTTGTTAAAAGTCATAATTTTTGTTGTAAAGAATCGTATGCAGAAATTACATTATACCAATTATTTATATTTATTTTTTTTTTCTTTTAATAATAAGTTATGGGGAAAAGGCGTCGAATTTTATTATTAAAAATAGTTCATATCAGTTGTTATCAAGCAAGGATCTAAAAAATAGTTCTGAAAAAGAAATTAGTTCTTGCACAGCAGTGTTAATACCGGGCGAAAAAGAGACAGTTTTAAAGGAAGCGTCACACATCTGCATGTGCCGAGAAACGACAATGCAATTGGCGGAAGAAAACAAACACTGGCTAACGAGGCACATCAAGGCAGATTGAAGAGATTTCCTGCAGGCTGAGCGTCTCCGCCCGATGTGCCCTTTCGGCTCAAGCAGGGCCAAGAGGTTAATTTATCAAATTAAGCCTCGCACAATTGTATTAGAGGTTCCGAAGACTTTTCGACCGACCATCTGAAGAAACATTTACTAACGCTTCTTATATCCTAATTAATACTGAACTAATAAATGCTTGTACTAATTTATTTGTTAATTTCAGTTTTTATCAAATTTATTATGTATTTGTGGCAAGAATAAATAATAAAAAATCCTTTATGATGCGTACTAAGAGAAAGTTTAACGAAAAATTTGTATTTTCACATTAGACCGGATTTTCGAATACAATTTTAAAGTAAATTAATTTCTATAAATTGTTAAAAATATAAAGTTTTTTAAACTTATCTGTTTCTTTTCGATATGCCAGAGAGAAATATCTTTCATATTAAAGCCGCATTGAGAATTTAATTCTCCGCAAGATCCTGAGCCTGACTTTATTGGAAAGCCTCAAAGGCATTACATAATAATTACAATAATTTTCCTGCCGTCGGAGAAGTTAATTAAGAAAGTTGGAAAAGTTCAATGTACAGGAAAAGCAGCGGCGATGTTCTGTTATATTCCGGAGATTGACAGGATTGCAATCATTAGAGCGTGTTCAGGGAGAGTTCGCAACGCTGTTAAATTTGCCATCACGCCGAGACAAGCTGAAGCTAAGAAAAGAGACTTTACGCGAATATTTCTCTCCTACTCTGTCCTTTGTGGGCGCTGCAGGCGACAATGATTTACGAGATAAAACATTCTCTTTCAGAATTGATTAGTTAAAGCTTGTAATAAAATGTAATGATAACGTTATTTAATTAAAAGAATCGCAAGAAAGAATATTCTGTGTGAAAGATAATTGAACTCTTTAAAATAAGAAACTATTGATCTTAAAGGTTCGATACAAACTATGCATGAGTGCGTAAAATTGGCGGGTCTCTGCCTTGGGAGGAGGAGGAAGTAATAAGTAAGAAAAGTACAGGGAACTAAAAAGAAATATTGGCGTGGAGATGAAAGTTTTGGAACTTGTAGATCTCTAATAGTAGGTCGCACGTATAGTAAGAGACGAAGATGCTTGATAAGTATCGACGTCAACGACTGCTTTGCGCACGACTTAAAGTCGATGGAGAGAGAGAGAGAGAGAGAGAGAGAGAGAGAGAGAGAGAACAATGCCGATTGAGATGACTGATTGAAACTCGACAAACCTATTCATCTCTTAGGGGGTGTAACAACGTATTGCTGATGAATTGTCCGGCAACTTAAATTGTTCTCACGGCACTCGTATAATTTGCAACATTGAGCAAGCATTAATCTAAACTTTGCTTAGAAGACATGTTGCACGTAAACTATCCAATAAATTGATAGACAAGATTTAAGCTACAGAAAAATATTCATAATTCTATTATACACATAAATATATAGTGTTATTATATTTTATATAATCTAAAAAATTTGATCTAAAAATGGCTGTTATGAAAATTATGTTGTTCTTAACCTGTAGTGCAATGCTTTTTCGAATCATTTGTCCTCATTTAAAATTCCATTGAGCTTAATATCCAAATATTTAGTCTCATATATAAACAATTCTACAATTAAATAAAAATTACAACACTACAATTTCACGAGATTTAAAACAAAGTGTCAATTTAACGAACTTTCTCTCTCTCTCACTCTCGCTCGCTCATCAAAAAGATAACCATTTAATTCTAAAATATTTCTAAAGTAGGAAAACTATTAGATAACTTAACAATCTTCTTCCCACAAAATGCAATTACCCCACAAAAAATAATTAGCTTCAATCAATCGTTGAAAAATATGTTAACTTTTATAAGATTTCTAGTGTTAAGTTTGGAAGCTTCCCAGCTATTTCTCGAGAATATTTATGAGAATGTGAAAAGCTTTTTATGTATATGTATGTCAACACAATATTTAATAATCAACAAAAAACGACTTCTAAGTTACTAGGTATACATATTTGATACAAGCTTCATTTGGATTTATGGAACTGTTCACTCGAGAAGCTACACGAAGAGTCAGGATGGGCTTCAAATTTATCAACATCGCATGATAAAAAATAGGGAGAGGGGAGCAAGAACGCTCAGATGTGTGCTCTTACAAGCTTCAGGATTTTCCAGTTTTAAGTATTGAACAAAGCGGAGTTTTCTTCAGTAAGAAAAAGGTTCGTATGTGGTAGACGATGCAATTACTGTAGTTTTTAATTGTCTGGTAGATATAAGGAACAGTAACTCATCGGGGCACAGTATTAATATTGTCTCCCTTGTCACGCTTGAGTTCTCGGCTGGTTATAAAGAATTTTAGAGTAAAATGTACTTTCTTGGGAACACATCATGCTCTTAAAGTAATTAAGAGGGTCAACGGTAGCTATTATCAAAGGTCAAGATTGATGGGATTAAAAAGGATTGGGATCGGCACGTTTGATTTTTGGCAAACTCAAAAAATGTGTATTTATAGATAAGGATAAGTAAGAAAGGTAGATTTATAGATGAGGAAACGATAACATGTATTTTCTTACATATAAGTTTTTGTTATGCAGTAACATCTAGTTAACTTATAGCTATTAGAAATGAACGTCAGAAATGATGGCAAAGTATAAGCTCGCTACTTTGAAAAAATAATACCAGGTGAGTCAGTAGCAGCATACAATTTATGAATGTCATTCTTTAATCGTTAGCGTATAGATTCTTGAGGTGCAGGTAGCACAGAGTCGCGAATGTATACTCGCTGCAGTCATAGAAAAAACACGAGTTTTACTGTACTACTAAAACTTTGAAAAGGCTTCGACTATGACAGTACTTCTGGAGAACTCAAAAGACGGTACCCAAAAGGTTTTCTTTTAACTTTTTATTTTTAATGAATTAACTTTGTCAATTTTCAGATTCAAGCTTGCTCAGGGATATTTTTACAAGATTTTTCATTTAACCGAGTTAAAAATGTTATTTAAAGATTTCACAGGCGAACAAAATGACACCGACTTCCTTACCCAGAAACCAGACTATACTTTTCCGAAGGTTTTCGATTCGCTGAATCCAAATCTGGCCGCAGA
>UCOM01002432.1:0-26300 GCA_900474385.1 Ormyrus pomaceus | reverse complement strand
TGAATCAATAAGCTTAGCCTGTTAAAACAACAGACCTGTACTGTAGAATTAATTGGGTTCATCCTACCAATTTAAGTGACATTTTAGTTGTGGATAGTTACTAGTAAAATTCCATTGATTCAATCGAATTTTTTTCTCAGTGTGTATCTTAGTGAATAATCGGTCTTTTTCAATGATCAACCACTTATTTTTTTCGTCTTTAACTAAACTTTAAAAATTAAAAACGTGAAAATACGTCCACGCGTTACAAAAAATATGGTGTGCACTAAGGGTTAAGTGGGCTTTTTGACCTTGTGTGGTTGCAGTACTCGTCTGCGGCTCGGAAACGCCCTCGCCTTCGGCTCGGGCTAACTCGCCTTGACTCATACTGTAAACTCCACACTCGGTCTAAAAAAGCCCACTTTATGCCCTTGGTACACAATATACTATATTATTTCTATGTGTAAGTATTATGAGGCACAGGTAATTTCGGCTTGTAAAATAATGCTCTTTTTGCAGGTTTCAGATTCGCAATGCAGGAAATAAAAGTAGCATTAGCTAATATTTTATACCATTTTGAACTTGAGCCTATTAGTAAAGCTACTGATGTACGAATTACGTTTCAAGTACCGTTAACGTTACCTGATTCATTATATATAAAGTTCATCAAGCGAAGATAAATGTAAATTAATTGTGTTAAAAATGATTTCATATAAATATAAATTTTTGACCATCCGACATCTTATTTCAGGATTTAATTGAGCGAAGATAATATATTCACTAAAACCAATTCAAAGTTTTTATTTTATTAAAGGGAATTAATTATAGGAAATAATAAAATATTGGTAAAGGTAAAATAAATGAATTAATATAATGAATTACATTCTTAAAAAACAATGTAAAAAGTTTCATAACAAAGCTTTAGTTACAATCTTCTTTCTTACGAAACATAAAATGTACTTTAAGAATAAATAATAAGAAATTATTCAAGTGAAAATAAAATAAATAAAATTGCTTACAAAAGTTTAAAGGATTAAAATTACCTGAAACCTTATTACCTGTCCATTCTTCCCATATACAGGCTAGTGATATACTTTGTCTCTTATATAAAAGACATAAAGATCATTAGGTTTTTATTTCGTTTGGGAAGAGTCATTGTTCAAAATACTCAATGTTCATGACATAAATTGGTACTGGTATTGGACACTTTTAGCTCCTGCACTGCTATAAGCTAATGTTATTCGTTTTGACTTGTCTTCTATATTTCCTGGTATGACTTAATTCATCACTAGTATTTTAAAAGATTGAAATGTGAGTAATATGTATATATTATATAGGCTTTCTCATTGAAATTGTAGGGACTTTATAATCTGTCAATTTTGGTTGAAAACATTATATTCTTTATCAGAACTTAATTCGGATTATTAAACCTTAATACCAAAACAAAATAGAATAGATCTGTTTCTAAATTTTGTAAACGATTAGTAAAAAATGTAAATCTTATATAAACGACATACTATTATCAATCGTAATAAACTAAAATTTTACTTTAAAAAAAGGGCAGAATAACCACTCAGAAAACTTCTATTTAAAAAAGACTACTGCTTTTGTGTGTTAACTTCCGTTTGGTTACAAAAGTATGCTCATTTTAAGTACTGAATTCGCTTTTTTTTAATAGTCACATAGCAAAAAGATTATTACAAATATTAATAGAATCTAATGTAACTGAAATGTCTCGAATATTCTCTAGCATGACATTTTATATTATGCAAGAAATCCATTTAAATTCACCCCTTTTTGCGGTTGAAAAATGTCTGCTGAATTCTTATTAAGTATGCAAATAACGCATAATAGCGCACATAATTCACCTTGACAGTTTTCAATAATAAAAAATCAGTCATTTTATAATGTGGCTTCTTTGGTAGCTGAATTGCATCGAAGGAAATATATCGTACTTTATAAACAATCCTAAAACTGAAGATGGATATTTACAATAGTCGATATTTTAAAATAAATAAAAAGTTACTTATAAGTTGCGGACTTTGGCCCTACGAACCTCAAATAAAAAAAAATATTATTAGAACTGTCCTTATCACCCTTTTTTTAGTTACGTCGGTGCCACAGGTGAGAAAATGGAAATGGAAATTCAATAAAACTTTATTTATCTATAGGTTCAAAACTTTTTCCATTTATTCTATTTTTATATGTATTCATCTAGTGGTACGGGCTTCACATTCATATTGGTAAACATCTTGATAAAATAGTGGAGCATGTAGGAGTACTATTATACATCTATGGTATTTTATTGAAATTCGTCACTACAATTTTGGCCGAGAGCAAGGTTTGTTTCTTATATAAATATTTCAAACAATTCGCTAACTTTAACCATTGCAGTTGAAAGGAGTTTATGAAAACGTAGCTGAAAACTGGGCCTCTCTACAAGAGGAGAACGAAAGAATTATTCTTGTTCAGTATTCGGAACAAGGGAGAACAATTACCGTCGGCTACATAAGTATATTTATTTTTATATGACTCCTCTTTCAAAATATTATTTAATATTTTAAGAAGACCTTAAGAAATTTACTTACTTTTTAGTTTATATGTTCTCTGCCTTGACATTTTATGTCCTTCTACCCCTGACTCCAAAGTTTTTAACTTTTCTACAACTAATGAATCAATCGGATGCTCTTGAATTTGTACTAAAGGGGGAGTTTCCAATGGATCCTTACGATCATTATATCAAAATATATATTTTCGATTGTTTCTTCTGCGTCGTAACCGTTTTAATTTTCTGCAGTATCGACTGCATGTATACAGCTTGCATTGAGCATTGTTTAGGATTGTTTGCGATCGTTAAGTAAGTTGTGCCGATATTTTGATATGATTGGGATCTGCTTAAAAAAGTGCAAATGGCTAATTAATTTAATGGGATGTACTACTGCACATAATGTTTTCAGATTTTTTAAAAAGAAATTAGTTATCTTTATAAAAGGTTTCAGGGCGCGCTTAAAACTATCGAAGAGTAACTATTTTCAGGAAGATCATCACAATAAAGTTGTACTTAATCATGAAAATATAGTTTATAAATCGATAATAAGAACAATAAAATTACATAAAGAGAGTATTCGGTAAGGTTAAATAATATCAAAAAAAATTTTCACAATAATTGAAAAATAATAAATAATATAAATAAACACTTTTCATTTCAGATTTACGGATATACTTGAATCATCGTATTCAACGTCTTTCCTGATGCTAATAGGAATTAATATGCTTTACTGCAGCGTGCTATCAGTATCTGTACGTATTTATTTGAAGTATTTAATTGTTTACTACATGTAAATTTAATTATTTAGATAATTTTAAAACGCGATGAAACGATGGAACGACTAAGGTTTACTTCAGTTCTTATTGGACTACTGATACACTTATTTTATATCAGTTGGCCAGGTCAAAAACTTATTGATCACAGCAGTAGTCTTTTTGAAGATACGTAAGCATACACTTTTAAGTTGTACAAAAACTTTAAAAATGCTTCGGTCATTTAAAATTAATTTCTTCGTCAATTTTTGTCTCCAGATATATGAATGAATGGTACGAGAACTCTATTCGAGCACAGAATCTTTTAAGATTTATGACTTTGAGGTGTCTTACTCCTTGTCAATTGACAGCAGGAGGATTGTACGTGATGAACTTTTCTAATTTTGCAATGGTAATATGCCTATCTTAAACTTATTACAAATTACGAAAAAGCAAAATTGCATTTTATTGTCTGGATTTAATTAAAAACTTCAATAATATTTTTTTATGGAAAACTCTTTTTTTCAGATTCTTAAAACATCATTGTCTTATATTACGGTCTTGATATCGTTTACATGAAATAAAAAGTCAACTAAATGAAATCAATCGGAAATGTATATTTTCGCAGATACTTTATTTTACTGCAAATATTTGTTGATTAAACATGAGTCTAGTTTTGAATATGCATGAATATGTATCTTCATTATCAATTAATTATTTCATATAATATCTTCATAAACAAGTAGCAGAAAATCGTGTCTATTTTATTTTAAAATGTAAATACATGGTTTAAAAAAAAGTAACAAGTAAATAAATAAAGTGATTGGAATTATAGTTCTAACTTTATTCAATAATTTCTGATTATAAACTTAATCCTTTATAAATTTTATAAAGGTACACATAGTGAAGTTACAAGTTACAAAAGTCTCATGCTGTTATAAGTGTAGTGCTTGATTGAAAAATAAATTTAAACGATTACCTTTTGTGCATAAATTGATCGCTTTAAAAGAATTTTCAATTATAAGAAGGTAAGACTATTAGGTTTAGGTAAATATTATTATATGAAAGTGATTTGCATTTCAAATTCCCTCTTGGTTGAATAGTTACTTTTAATATCGGTGTTAAGATAATGTTAAATTATTCACAAATAAATTGTCCAAATTTTCAAAGAATCACCAAAGATTTTTAAAAGCAATACTAAATTTTTTATTTTTCATGTCGTCTGACAATGTCAAAGAACGAAGGTTTTTATTTTCTTTATCTGCAAAAACTAAATAGTGGTATAAAACTGCATCTGCTGTTGAGTTACTGTTGCAGAATATCAAGTAACGCATCTCTTTGTGTCTTCAGCTATCAAGTGAAAGGAGTCCTGCAATTCTAAAGTCCTACCGGAATCGTCTCTCGGCTCTTCCTTCAATCCTTCTGACTTGACGTTTGAGCACACTTACTGTATTCTGAGACAGAAGTGCTATTCAGAAGAGAGTAAAGGAGTGTCTTTGCGAATTATTAATGGTCTGATGTGCAATGTTTGTCTAATGTAAATTTTTCTATGATTCTAATTATTTTTTGTCTCTTTGTTAGAAGGACGAAAAAAATATAAAAATTTCCAATTTTCAAAGTCAGTTGTTATTATCACAAAGTCTGTAACATTCAATGAAACCTTCCATTTTTATATATTTTTAAAGCGAAAGTTTCTGATGTAAAATGTTGCAAGTATCTGCTTTTTTATATTACCTGTGTTCCAGTTTTGGTTTAATCGTTTGTTTGATACGAAGAACCATGAAGCAAGTAGAATAATAGTAGCGTACGTTTGGTTTAAACGATTAATGGGTGAAATTCAGAGGTAAAATCATTTCTAAAATCGTTCTTATTTGATCAAAGTGAGAGCTTCTACACCTTTGGGCAAACCATGACGATTGGAGTTTATGTGGGCCAACGCAACCTTCATGGTAAGCTTTAGTGTACAATTATTTTAAAATACTTTCATGTTGAAATAGTGTATTATAAATTTTTTGCACTCACCTGGATAATATTTAGAAGTTTAAATATCCACATTTTTTACTTTAAAAATCGTGTAAAAACTGTATTTTTTAAAGGATTTCAAGATTTTAATTTTTTGATTGATGATACATCGTTATTTCTACAAAAGTGAAAATTCTTTCAAAATTTAATGCAGGGAAAATGACGTTAATAACTTCCGATGCATCATTTAACAATTATTACATAAATCTAATTGCTAGGCGACAACTTGATCATTTGCTTCTTCGCAACTTTTTAGCACAACGACCAAGACTAGTGTCACTGTCCTTTCTTTTATGACTTTTATGAAAGTATTTATTGGAATGACTCTCTCGTTAGTCTTAGTAGGTTCATAAGTATAAATTATGTAGATTTTCATCTGCAATATAAAATTTTTTCTTACAAGCAGTAAAGCATTATTTGTTGCAATATAAAATTTAAACTTCTTGCATTATGGACAGTTAACACGCTTTAAAAAATAATTTTTTATATTAGTCACAGCTTTTTTTATTTTCGTCGGAATATGATTTATAGCGAGAGTATTCGAAAAGAATGTTGAGAAACTTTTTACGTATGCATGAAAAAATCGTTTTTAAAGCACTTAGGCTCTTGAATTTTTATAATGTGATTGATATCAGTAATAATTGCACATAAAAGTGAAATCCGAACCTTGCTAAAATCGTAATTAACATTACATGGACGCATTGATAACAACAGTTAAACTTGAAAACCCATATTTCCATATGCAAGTCATCCGCATACGTAAATTCAATTCACTGAGCGGAAAAGTTGCTTGCGAAAGCTTGTCTTAAATCTGGGGAGAACATCCAATACCTCGGAATTTCGATTTCGCTTTCTGCGGTAAACTTTATGCTTTTTTGTCTCTTTTTCGATGCATTGTAATTTCTTTTTTCCTTAAACGGGTTTTCAGGGCTGGTTTTTTTTATTTTTCGAGTCGGTAATAATGGAAAATGTTTTCTTTAAATGTAATAATTTGATCCCGTTACGTAATGAAGCGTAACATGGCTTGCCACCCATACAGAATTTAATATAAATTAAGTACATGAATCAATTATATTAATGGGTTTCACGTAGGTTTAATTTTGAAATTAATTTTTTGTGGCTTTATGTTGCCAAACTTGAATTATTGAGTCCAGGATTGAAAGATGCTTTGCTTTTTATGAAATTATTTTGAAGCACACTTATGTCTTATTTTCTATTTAATTAAAAAGTCTCTGATCACTTAAATAAATGAGTACTAATGCGTAATATTTTCTAATTACAACTATTACGGCGCCGACCAAGATGATATCTCTTTTTCTATAAATAACATCAGCCAAAACCGTACCCACTATAATTTACATTCTAGAAAAAGTCTTCATTAATAGATCTGTTCCCTAATTTGAATAACGCGTACAAGACGGTCTCGGATTTCTCGAGATAAAGACAACACTCGTACACGTTTTGAAAATTAAAACGGACGCGGACACGTCATACTCAATTCGAATCTCGGTCCTACTCCTATCCTGGGTATTGTGCAAAACTGGCTTTCTCCAAAGTAGTCTTTCGGGACCAGACTGTATCTCCGCGGCAATTAAATTAATTTCAGGTGTGTGTACGCGCGCGGACCGGCGTGAAAAAAGTTGCGCGAGTATGTATACCGACGGGCCGCTCTGGCTGTCGTGACGTCTCGAGCGCGGGATAGACTTTCCAGTTCCTCGGCTCGCGGTATAATTTATTCACGGGCTGATAAATGTGAAACGTCCTTCCATTATGAGACGGCTGCCGGCGTTTTTAATGGAAACAAACGTTTGAGGAGGTGGGAGGCTCGGAGCAACGCGAGGAAAATAAGGTTCTAATTAAGGTTTACTTTCCTAATGCGGATTTCGTGCGCTCTGGAAACTGGTTTTCTTCATTTTTGGATGGGAACGTGCAGTTTTGATGAAACGAAAATGTAAATGAAGGTTGATGGTTTGTTTACTTTTTGAAATCGTATACCACTTTGGTTTAAAGTTTTGAATTATTTATATCAATAATTATTTTTTAATTTATAAACAGTTGAGTTCGAATGTACAACTTCAAATGGGTTTCTTTTTTGTCCGTGAAATATTTTTATTTAATTTTATGAAACCACAAACATACTGCCGCCCCGTAAATAAAATTAAATTTACTTTTAATAAAATTCAATTTTGAAGATTGAAATATTATTGTAATAATCGTTAGTGCCATTATTTAGTACCATTATATTTATCAAAACTACAAGCACATGACCGCCTCCTTTTAAAGTAAGAAGTCAGCTTTACTCATTCCATAATTTAATTTCAGCCGTAAGCCAAAAAAAAAAACCAAAGCCTCAAAGCGCCTAAAAAAAACAGCGCTTCACTTTCACGCTCTTTGAATTCGCAAGCCCATAATGGTGATACGCAAACTGAAGCAGCCGGCAGCTCTTAACTCACGAAGATGGTCGATTCAGGCGCGTCTCCGTAGATTTACGGTGAGCTACGCCCGAGCTGTTGAGAATTTATTCCCGACTCGAGAAAGCGAACTGTGCTGCAGCTGACTGGCATCGCCTCTGGGCACACGTGAAGTTTTTGATCCGAGACGTCGACGGCTTCGATTTCGGCTCAATTGCAAATGATATTGGGTAGCTAAATTTAATGAATGGAAGATCGAGAGAATTTTTTTGTTTACGCGCAATAACTCTGTAAAAAGTGCGTTGAACACAATTTTAGAATTACTATTTTAGTTATGTTTTGATTATCTTTCGAATACATTAAAATAATATATTCGTATATTTTAAATTTAAATTTGTCTTTTCTACTAAATGTAACTGTTTAAGGTCACTGCCAAAGACTTAACAATGACTTAATAAATACAAACACGTTGTAAAAATTTTTCGTTATTCAAGTATAATCACATACAAAATTTACCTGATAAATAAAATAAAATAAAAAATAATTGTATTATACCTGAGATATGCAAATATTTAAAAAAAAAAGTAAAACAATAAATGTAATTGTTAATTTATTTAATTATTCATCTAATCGTTAAAATATGGTTATTCATTTCTAAGGCACTGCACTTTTAGTAATGTTTTGGGAACTGCTCTGTTTACGAAACGTTAACTAATACGCGGACAAAATATACGATGAAAGCATAAAAGTCGTAGTGCTCAATTAAAGCATTGATAAAAAGTTCACGACGTTATTAAAGTTTGTTTGTTTTATCTTTCGTTGCGTAATTAATTGTTCAGTAGTACCCTGTAATATCAGTAAGATTGCATTACGTAATTTTTAAGGCACTTATACTTTTAAAGTTCCAATCAATAAAGGTATCTTTATGAATGCAGTTTGAAAATATTTAAATGGACTGGAAACAATGAAATTAATAGGATGTAATAGTTGAAGAATTAAAGCTGCAGATATTTAAGACTTACCTATAATAGTTACCTGTAAAGTGAAAAGTGGGAGTTGGTTATTAAAATACTTCCAATGGCAATGTGTGGTTAGACTGTTGATACGATAAATATTTTAGTCTATTGTACGTATTTTAGTATCTCGTGACTCACTGCTTTTCAAATTTATTTTTAGATCGAAACCATAAAAATATCTCACTGGGTGTTAATTTTGATCGATGAGTTTTATATTTGTTGAGCAGATAATCCATTTATCAAAAATAGGTAGGAAAATTTTATCAAAATATCTATAAAATATTAATACTGAAAATTTTTAAGTACATCGATTAATTTATGAAAACACTTTTCGGCGAGTAGAAGCGACAGATTTCGAACTGAGATTTAAAAGTCATCAAAATCTTAAAATAAAAGCTTACTTCATTACGATTTTTTTTTCGTACTTTTTGCCACGCTGCGAGAAATTGAGCAATAAATCATTTTATACGTGACTCGGGATCAGTAGCAGATGATGGTGCAATCCTTAATATCTCGCGCTTAATATTTCGAGGCGAGCAAATGTCATTGTGCAAAGATCTCGCTGTTGAACTTGTAAATGAGTATTTTTACTATTTCGGACTTTAAAATACTTTGCGGTAGATTCGAGTCTGGAACGAAAAATAACACTTATGCGTCTCCGTAACTTTTTTTCGAAAGGATGACTCACGTTGCTGAAGGTGATATAAAAAGTAGACGTTTTTCAATCTGTCTTCTTACGCCGAAGTGTAGTTAAGTTAGTTTTAAGAAAACATTTGTACGTCGAAAAAACCGCATTTGCGGATGTACCGACGAAAGTTAATTTGCTCAATTAAATTACGACTTCTGAAGAAAGTTGAATCGTGCCAATTGTATTTATCTCCGTCTTTTTTAAAGAATTTTTAATATTCAATACTCTCTCAACGCGTCGAACCTTGCCTTCGAACGTTTTGTTCGCAAACCGCAGATCCCTTACAAGTCTAAAAAACCTATAACAAAAAGCAACGAGAGGATCGAAAACTGCCTCTCGGTCTCTCGCCGAGCATTCAAGTCAAGGCTCGCGAAAGAGAAGAAAGGGGCTGCGCGTCCACGTATATATATACACACTCTCGCCGAAGTCTAGGTCTTAACTTTCGCCTTGCCAGCCGCGCGGTGCCTTCCTCCTCTTTGATGCTGCTCGACTGGTACCGTTAATGCACTTGCCCGTGTGTGTGCGCGCGCCGAACGCGCCTGGCGCCAATATACAATCGAAGCTCGGAAGGTTCGGTGCGAGCTCCATTGTCGGTGGATGGTGGGTATAGTTAGCTTTTCTTTCAGAGGCTCATTGAAATTACCGGAGGCTCGAGCGGTGCGACGAAAGTTATTGAATTGCCGGCCTTTTCGGATGCTGATTTATTGGCGATGGGTATATCTTGCGATTTTATTACATCGATTAATTTTTCGAAAGAATATCGTCTGTAATCTTTCGAGCAAGTTTTAATCTTATCGGTTGCGCATTACATCTTAAACTTTTTGAGATGCTTGTTTCTATGCCGCGTCGTATCTGACCGGAAACAATTAAACTTGACGCCCATTGCATAATCGACGCGTCGCTTAAAAGACACTGCGCAGCCTTTCTGCCTCCGACATTTAACCAGAATCGCGCATTTTGCAGTAGGCACTTTCAAAATAGGTTTCGCGCGAAAGATTGAAAAAAACCGAAATGCTTACGCCAATCGACAAAAGGACCAGTTAGTTTCCAAAGCTCTCGAGAAGACTGAAATGCCAGTCGGACGATTGCAAAGCAAACAGCCAACAAAGCCGGGGGTTTTCAAAACAAATGCAGCGGCTATTTGCGGTGACTTGCGAGTACCTTTATTACCCGGTTATGCTCCTTCTAGTTATTCCAAACGTACCGCGAGTGTTTGACCGGTCAAATATTTACACGGGATGCGATGTCAATATGTGCCTCGCGCCGTCTGACACCTACGTGCTAACTTACTGCTCGTTCTCGCCTTTTTGCGCGAGTTTGGATAAGAGAACGATCTCTGTGTACATTTTCTAAAATTGGCTACTGCAGTCCTTGACTGAGCGTGTCATTCTAATAATATTGTAATTTTAGATGAGATGATGCAGGAAGGCGATTGAAATTCTTTTGTAGGTTTCGTGCATATTTTTGTTCATAAATAGTGATGGACTGTGCCATTTTCTGCGGATATTTAGAAATTCAGTGTTACAGTATCTTAAGCGGAAGTAAACATCGGCGGCTGCTTAATGCTATGCAAAAATCGATGCAAATGTATGCGCATTCACTGTTTTCTTTTTTTTTTATCGCGCATAATCAACGCGGTCAGTGCTAAAATTCCAACGATTTATTTATAACTTTTCTTACCGCGGGATTCCCGCAGTTATCTGTTATCGTTTGTGTTTCCCGATACTAATCGCGACTTTGCATCTGCGGCGGCACATTGTTATAGAGATAATTGATTGTTTGCTTCACCTGAAGTTACGTTTTCGTAAACATCGGCTGTGTGCTACTCAAACAGTTTTTATCGGTATTTTATGCTTTGGTTTACCAATTTATATTTCGCAGAAAATTGTTTAATAAACAGAAGTGGAAATCAATTTATATCGCTCTTGTTATCCATATTTGTACTTTATTTATGCCAATTTCACAAAAACGGGGATTGTTAATAAGATTATTGTATTTTTCATTTTTTAAAAATTTTTGCACTTCCGAACAATAAAGTAAGATTTAATTTCGTATCGGTTTCAAACAATTTAGAGCTTCGTGAAACCATTATGTACGTAAATTAATTTCGTATCGGTTTCAAACAATTTAGAGCTTCGTGAAACCACTATGTACGTAAATTACAGTAAATTATTATGAAAGATAACTAAAAACTCGAAAAAAATCTCGTCAAGACTTACCTAGAATACCGAATAATTATCATTACGCATTTAAAAAACCAGAAAATTTCACTCGACCCGAGCTTTTTCGCTAACTATCCGTATCATCAAGCGGCGGCAAGAAGCCATCATCATAAATTTCCCTCCGGTCTCTCTCCATACCCGGCCTTTCCTCGAACAATTTAATCAAGCTCGGGCATATCCTATACGACTCTTCATCTGCGGCTCCAATCAGCGCCGCACGCTGACCATCCGCGAGAGATGCCCTAATGGCGAGGTTGCGCCACACGCGGAAGCCTCAATTCGGCTCGGCGCAGCGCAGCTCGGCAGGGATTGCGCAAAGCTCTCTTGCTTATGGGAAGCGGAGCAGCGGCTCCGACGCAGCTGTTGCACAAGCCCGCAAGAGCGAGACCGAGAGCCGAGAGCGAGGACGATTTTCCAGGAACGGCGGTCAGTGCAGCGGCGGCGACCTCGGCGGCCCTTCGATCGCGTGGATTTTTAGCGTGCGGCTTGGCTTTTGTAGGTCGACGAGAGGTATAATTGCCGAGCGAAGATGGAAGAGAGAGGCTGGGAGTTCGATGGATTAGGCGCGAGAGAGAGGGTTTCGAGGAGGAGAGGATGGCTAAGCGTTCGAGCGACGGGTTTCCAGTGCGGGGATGGTTTTGAATGTTTTTTTTTTCTTGTGCATTGGAGCTTGCTAATTTGACGTTGCTGTAATTACGATGTGGAAATGTTTGGGTAATTGGCGTGCGAATGGTTAATCACGTGATTAAGCATTGGAGTGATATTTAGAACACCTTTTCTACTCAAATTGGGTTGATTGTGAGAAATTTTTTGTAGAACAGTAGACAGTTTTAGCTCACGGTACTGTCGGCACTTTTTTATAACGTTTCTCTTGAGCCTTTTACAGGCGAATCTCCTTTTTCTCTAGTAGTATTTCGTATTACATTGTATTCGCTGTATAATGAATAATTTCTAGTTTTATTAGATTTTTTTATGTTATTGTTCACCTTACTTTTTATTCTTTCTGTTTATTGCTGGAAAGTGAACTAATTATTTCAAAAACACATATTTACTCGACTGAGAAGTTTAACTTTATTGCCCTTTGTTGTGTCTATATTCAATTAATATGCTACTTTTTGAGTTTGTCTGTAAAATGTCCCATAAGAGAGATTTATTACGCAATAAAACTTTAAAACGCAATCACAAACTTCTGCGCTTTATCTTAAATCATCGTGAGATTTCACTTTACTATATTTTTTTAGTTTTATTTGCGATGCATTAGATTTTAATCTCTCTGAATGCAAAAAAATGCTTTACAAATGTATAAAAGTTTAATTGATAAAACACGGATAATTTTCAGATTTTTAGCTTTGTATTTTGCAAAAGTTAAATAAAATCTAATCTAATAATTACTTCTCACTATACGCATTACTATCAATTCCGTGTATATTTTTTAGATTAATCTTCAAATTACGCCGATTACTGATTCAATAGTAATTACTTATGTCATTAATCACCAAGATAACCCCACCATACATCGCCTATCACCAAGCACTTAATCCAATCGTTAAAAACAACAACGACAACACAAATATCCCGCCGTTCCCCGGCTGCACAAAGCCCCGAAATCCCACCTTTACACGAGCCGATCAATAATCATCGAAAACTCATCGGCAGCCGATAACCAGCATCGCCATTCGCACCCGCGCCGCGCGCCGGGCGAAGATCAAGATTGAAGCCGCCGCGCGAGGCGAAACGAGCCTCGCAATTTTCACGTGCAGCGGCGGCGATAAAATCAGCGCCGCGCCGCCGCCTCGAGAGCGAAAGCACACGCGCGACCCAAGACCGCGCCGCCGGCGGCGGTGCTCTTTCTTCCGATGCAACGGCGGCGGCTGCGTGCCGCGAGTGCAGATGCGCCGCGCCGAGTTTACACCTGTCGCTCGGTGTCATAACGCCGGGATATTCCGCAGCCTTTCGCAGAAGGCCGGATGTATCGTCGCGCATTGTTTCGCAGGCGGGACTGGGATTCTTTTGCTTGTACGAGGGATATATTGGTTAAGCGGTTTGTAAATGGGATTGCGGCTCTTCGCCCCCGGGATGCTGGAGACGAGCTTCTCGTGGGAAGTTTATGGGGTTTTCGGGGAACGCTTATCTTTCCTATCGTAAATCATTTACTTATTGAATAATTTTGGAGACGTTTTAATGCATTTTCTGAAATTAATTTATTACTGGACGCGTGCTGTTATTATAAAGTTATTATTTACAATGTAATATTATAGTTAAATAATACATAACTTAAGAAAACGCCGCCAAAGGCGCAATAATCGCGCGTAACTCAGCACTTTTATTTCCCGAAAGCAGTTCCGGATTATAAGCCGCCGTCTCGCGTCTCCAATTTTTTTGCGATAAATCGCCGCTGGAAAATTATTGCGCGCGCTTCTTCTCCCGCTCTCGGAAGTCTGGCGCGGGCAGACGCGCGGTCGCGCGGTCGTCTCCGTACGCCGTCTACGCGTATATATGGGTAATTATCGTCGTGGCATGTGAAAACTGGAGAAACGTTTCCGGTTGGCCGCGGGAACGGTGCGGCGGCTGTTTATGCAGAGAGTCCGCGAGGATGGGCATTTGTGTCGATTTGCTCTCGTTTCGAGGGCAGTTTCAGTTGTTAAACGACGATTCATTTATTAATCGCTCTTTAGATTGAATGAAAATTTGGAAAGAAAGTAAATTTGTTATTAAACACCCCGATTGTACTAATGACACTTTGCATCAATGAAAGTTAATAACTAATAATTCGTAAATGCTATTACTAAATATTTTTCAAAACTTTTGATTTATTATAGCAAATAAATTATTGCCAAGGAAATTTCATAAATAATATATTGTTTACATTGTGGACTTTCTAAGCTTTTAGAAATTGGTAATAATACATCATTAAGCATTAAAAATTTTCAAAATATTACGTAACCACGGAAGGTATTATAAGAAAACTTTTACAATAGAAATTTAATATTACAGATAATTTATAATTGACAACCTTTAATTAAACAATGGCATAATTAAAAAATATTATTACCAAAAGAAAGTCCTTTATTATATGCATTTCCACCAATTTTTCTATCGGAGTCTAAATTTCATCGAGTATCAGCATTAACATAATTCCCAAAACAGCCGATGAAAAAAAAAACCGGTCCATCCGATTAAAATCTGCATCTGTTGAATCTCGCACATAAATAAATAAAAAAATCTCGCCTACTTCCACTCTTTCTCCTCGCTCAGGATATAATATTAATGCCCGTTAATTAGGCAGCGCGTCACAGCACAGCCCGCCGCTAATAGACTCCAGATATTTACAAGGATGCCGACGTCAGGCTGGCCGTGTAAAACGATGTATCATCCCGGCAATAATCGGCAGGATCGGGAAGAAAGAAAGAAGTTCAGCCGGTCGAAATCGAGAAAGTGCTGTCGCGCCGAAACCCGGGCGCCGGGCCATTTTAGAAATTTCGTTCTACGCGGCTTCCTTTTTTTTTTTTTTTATTTTTTTTTTGTTTTTGTTGTCTAACACTGAAATTCGAAAGGCGAAAGGTCGATCGTCGCCGTCAGTTTTGAGGTGAAAGGAGAAAGGGACGTCTTCGCCGAAGAATTTCAGGAAAAAAGGAGGAAAGAAAAGGCAACCTTGCCTCCGGCAATTGGACGTCGCTACGCTCTGAATATGGAGAAATTAGTATATATCCACTCGTGGGAGCAAGAATCGGATAATGGGTAATTAGTGTCGCCGGAGGATCATGTTCGCGTGCGCGAACCTTCCACTTTTTTTACGAGCGACGCGTAACGACCGCTGCCTCTTTTTCAGGTTAATTTCAATTTTGAAACTGCGCCTCCGAGAGAGCTTTACAATGCGCCGGGAGTGCATTGTCGGATATTCCGAGGAGTGCTTTTCACGAGTGATAAATCTTTAGGGTACATTTATATGCGGCGCCGCGCGACGTTACTTTTTTTTTCTGCGGGAGATCTTTATTTTTCGCTGTTGAAGGGCACATCGTTCACTTTTTACGAGGGCAGTTAATTTGACGATGATTCAGATCACACGGAGGTCTTCCCGGCTTCATCAGATTTTACTCGCGTTTAAAAATTTAATTTTACATATAGTGTTTTAAACGAAAGAGGCATTTCTTCAATTTTTTTAGAATTTCATTAATATTTTAGCCTGCATTCGTACGGATCCCTAAATAAAAATCGCTTATTTTATTTACGTTTACGTGACTAGAAACTTTATAGTATACTTACATAAATACATTAGCTTTTAATAATTTATGTGTTCTTAAGTCTGTAATTTAAGACCTCGCAAATGAATCTCACGCTTTGAATAATTTACAACCGAATTTTTCCATCAATGTAATACGAATACTCAATGATCCGCAAAACAATGCGCAATGAAAGTTGCACCATGCGGCAATTGCACACGGCGAAAACTGTTTCATCCGCGCGCAGCCTCACTTTTCGCGCCGCCGAATTCCGCAAATCAGCGCGCGCAGCTCCCAACAAAGAAAAGCGCTTTTCCGAGCGGCCCTCCTCGACTCTGTTGCGCCTGGCTCCTTTTTACGAGGGAAGCGCAATTGCCCAACAGCGCGTAATAACGCGCCGCGTCGCCGTCCGCATTCTCACCTAATCTCGCGCGCGCGCACCGAGATTGCACCCGCTTTTCACCCGAAACTTTCGATGCTCGATCCCTCTCCCCCCTTCTGTTGAGGAGGCGAGAAACAGCTGCTGGAAATTGCCGGCTGTTACGCCGAGCGGCGACTCTTTTTTGGCTGGCGGAGGCGAAAGTTTTTTCGGCTTTTTGTTCCTTAATAGTAATTACGGCTCGCTTCATTTTCTCTGGATCGCCGGGAATTGAGGATGTAAGAGAGCCGTAAAGATGAATTTTTGAGGAGACTCGACGGTGATTAATCTGATTGGATAACGCTGACTTTTTAAAAGCTTGTTTGTTTAAGGTATTATTTTACGAGCCGCTCGTTGCGCTTTCGTCGACATTTTTAATCGCCATACTTAAATTCTTGTTATAGATTTATATATATTTATTACTGAAGTGTTAGGAATATCAACATTTTTCTTTATCTCTAAAACATTAATTGAAATTTAGTTCCTAAATGAAAAATGCACGCGGCAAAAAAATTGGCCATTCAATAACTCTCTTATAAACTTGTTATTTAATTTATGAGTTTTGGGCACTTTATAATTAAAGTTTAACGACGAGTGATTAAAAGCTACGGCGGCTCGGAGAAGAAAAAAAAGAAGTTTACAAAATATAATTTGCTCTAATTACGCCAGAAAAATATTGTGGAGCGCGTTACGAAATTTATGGGCGCGAAGAAAATGTAACTTTTTCTAAATTAACGCGTTTGCGCGGCCCGCGGGGAAGCCGGGAAAATGATTTCCGCAGAAATAAGGAGCGAGGCGGAATGACGTCTACGTTACAGAATTGAGGAGCGTAAAATGAGCCTTAAAAAAATGGCGAGTTCCATTAAAAATGTAATCATTACCTCTTACGTTATCTGTTTAGCTCGCCATCGAAAAACCTTAATTAAATTTAGATGCTGGTAAGTGAAACGCGTTGTTTTTTTACGGTAGAAACGTAAATGCAAATGGCTTCCTTATGCATTAAAGTTTCTCAAAAAAATATCGTTAACGAAATTTTTAATAAATTCGCATAGCATTGACCCAATCCAGAGTCTAACTCCAAATATAAGCTCCCGCCGTTTCTTATACTTTCACCCTCTCTCTCTCTCCTTCCTCGCTAATCGCTAATTCGCTATCTAAAAAATCTAGCGGACTTTCTTTTCTGCCGAAATCTAAGAAAAAAGGCTATTAACGAGAGCCCGGACCCCTTCCCTTTACGCTGGCGGCTCGTGACATTAATTCCTCATTACGTAACCGACGCTCCTTATGCTTTTATTTTTAAGTTCGTGTACTTATAAGGTCTATTTAGTCTTTGCGCGTATTGGGGTCAGATGAGTTTCAAGGCTGTCTGAATATCATTTCGGCGTTTCATCCTTGGCGAATGAAATTCGCAAGACTGGGTGCACATAAGGTGTGCGCGCGAACGAGGAAAGTTTTTCTGTTTACGCGAGAGAACGAAGGGAAATTCTCACTCCATTTTCGTTCGGCTCGTTAATTGTTCTTTATGTGTTATTTTTCGCCGGAGAAGCGAAATTACGTATTATGTGACACATGTGGTTTTACTTTCGGTACTAAAGAGGAATAAAGATATGTCTGGCAGATAGACATGTTATAGCAACTATCAAAATTATTGCAATTTTGTATTGATATTTATGACTGAAAAATTTTGATACATAAGTATTAATAAAAGTAATATAGTTATTTTAATTATGTGTAATTCTAAATAAAAGTGTAGTTAATAAAACGAATATTAATATAAAATTAGAGATATTTATATTTATATAATTTCTTCTCATCATAAATTCCATATTTCATATTTGAATATTCATCAAAGATAATTAAATCTCGCTTCAAACGTCAAATATTCAAACCACCAAATCGATCAAGCATCGCCCAGAGCAAGAGAAAAACTACAAATCAGCCGCAATCATTTACTCGAGAACCACATATACGCTCCTCGGTGTTCCTCGCGTAAATTCTGCAATAAGCCACCTTTATCTGCGCGGCAAGAGATCGCCTGGCAGCGGAGTCCCGGAAAAACTCGGAGAGCGATCGAGAGATTCTCCTCGAGAGTCGGCTGCATCTCCGCGCTTTCTTCGGCCGGCGCCGACCTTTGCCGGGGGGGTCAATCCTCGCGGGGTTACGATCGAGTTTCTCCTCTCCCGGTGCAGGAAGTGGAAAACGTTTCGATTCCGATTTAGGGGCTTGCGTGAAAGCGCCGTTGCTTTTCGTTGACGATAATGGCGTTTTCGATGCCAAATTCATGATGGGATGTAAATTTTGAGGTATACAAGGTTGAGGATTTCATTGCGTTTGTTGTGCAGTATCTGGGAGACTTTGGAGGGCGAATGAAAGCTCTTATTTTTTTATTGTACGTACTGAATTCTTGTTTAATTTTCAAGTATAAATAAAAAGTGTAAATAATGTAAATACATCTAATTTAAGTGTCAATAAATTAGATAGGCAGAGGAAGTAGGAAAAAATGTGTAACGCATTTAAGTTGTAAGTTATTTTAATTGATTTTTCCTGTTACAAGGAAATAACAAGTGACTAGTAACGATATTTATTACAGTCAAAAACGAATCATTAGTTTAATTCGATTCGACAAATTAATGGACGATGTATCCTCTAAGACGCAGTGAAATGACGAATGGGAAAATCGTCGACATTTTCACCCGTTTGAAGTGTTACAAAATTTCACGGCTTCACTTTTACAAAGGAGTTCCGATCTACTGTATCAAAATTTAATTATAGTCTAGGGAACAGTATGTTTTATTGTTCTATCTGAATAAAGGTACCCGTTTTCCTTATTTCCTGTGTTTCGTAAGTTGGTTCAAAAAACTCTTAATCGCTGAAATGATGTATGCATTTGTAATAGCAGTATTATTAGGCTTTAAACTGTTATGTACATAAACATTAACTTTTTCTGCTCAAATGATTGATCTTTCATCTGAATATTCAATAAAACTTGTAAAACTTTTTACAGATTGACTTATTAAATAATAAATAACTCTTTAATGCGAAGCAATACAATATTTATTACTGCTGCTGTCTTACTTGTTTTAATTTATTAACTTGAAAGAAGTACACAATTACCAATAAATGTACCGATCAATAAAAATTAATCAATTAAATGATTTTGATATTTATCGAATTACTTAACACTCATTTTGACATTTTAAATCTGCGACAGATTCTGTTCTGTAAAATAAAAGTTTCCTAAAACCTTTCAATTTTGACTTTCGCAAAAAACCTGAAGCTAGAAAAGAATTTAGGAGTCGTTGGACAATTTTCAATAAAGGCAAAAGTCAGACCTTGGCTTGTTGTTACGCATCTTTTGCAATGAATTGCACTTTGTGAAATACTTTTTTTACGAGCCTCAAATAATGAGCCTTAAAATATCTTGCGTAAGGACTAACCAATCATCTTGCAAGACGGAGTCGAACGATAAATCTCGATCTACTTAGCAAGTGAACGGCTAACGCGACTGGAATATTATTTACTGCGAATCTAGCGGTAAGTTGGGGTGAAGAAACATGGCCCTTTGTGGATTTGAAAGTTTGATTCGAATTGGCACTTGGGTGTAAAAATATATTTAAATTTCTCGTTTGCTATGATGCTGCGATAAATTTGTTAATTAAATATATTTATAACGTATATCTTATGCTTTATTCATTTAATATAAGCTTTTTTTTAATTCGCTTATATTTTTTGTTTTATTTAAAGATAAAGTGAACAAAATAAGTCCAATTATATTAAATTGGAATTAAAAAATAGAATTTTGGCGAAAATTCTTTTTAAACAACATTTACAAGAAAATATTATTTTTCTCAAAAATGTTGTTTAATCACATCTTTTAACTAATATCAATTTTTCTTCTTATCTTGGTATCTTAAATTTTCATTTTCATTTTCATTGTATGATGAAACCCACTGCTTTAAGTTTTCATAAAATTTGTTAGCAGCTTTAGGTATGCTTATTAAAAACTTTTTTGCTTTATCGGCCAAATAGTCCGTAGCAGATTTTAGCTGAGCTCCGATATCTGGATACTCCTCTTTACCATTTGCATAATTATCATTCTTATTTGCTGGTTTGTTCTCGAGTTTCGCTGCTCTCTTATATCTTTCTACTGGATTATGATGATGGATCGAATTACCTGGTAACTTTACAGAATGAGAGTTTGAACGAGATTGACTGAAATCAGAATTTTTCTTTCCAGAAAGAGATCCACTCTTTTCAATTTTAATATTTGAGTTTCCATTTGTTCCCCCTTTAACTGATCTTGACTTATCAAGGCCTATATTTAAGTGACCTTTCGCAGACTGCGAATGGGCATTCTTGATTCCTTTTTTTAAAAGATGTCCCTTGTTACCTTGATTTCCTGAGAGCGATATGTCAAGGCTGTGACCTAAATGTTTCGTCGGAGTAGGCTTGTTATCATTTGCTAGTTCATTGACTTTCTTCCCTACGATTGCAATTCCAGACTTAATACCATCTTTTAAGATCGTAATAATTCCTTCCCCCATTGATTTCCCATCCTTAGAGCTAGATTTGTGGGATCCACTAGAATCCGATTTACCTGGTTTGGAGTGTCCTTTAGTTGGTTTACCATAGCTTGGTTTTGAATGTGAACCGTGACCGTTTTGGCTTGATTTGCTGTTTCCTTTGCCATGATTTGGCTTTCTGTGAATATCTTTGTCGGAGTTTGTCGCAAGAGGGTTAAGACTATTTACTAGATTCTTGACTTTCTTCCCTACCTTCGCAACTCCAGATGTAATACCATCTTTTACGTCCGTAACTCCAGACGTAATACCATCTTTTACGTTCGTAACTCCAGATGTAATATCATCTTCTAAGCTCGTAATTATTCCTACATCCTCGGATTTCCTATGATCCTTATAGCTAGATTTATGGGGTCTACTAGAATGCGATTTACCTGGTTTGGAGTGCCCTTTAGTTGGTTTACCAGAGCTTGGTGTTGAATGTGAACCGTGACCGATTTTGCTTGATTTGCTGTTTTCTTTGTCATGATTTGGCTTTTTGTGAATATCTACTTTGTCGGATTTTTTCGGAAGAGGTTTAAGATCATTTACTAGATTCTCGACTTTCTTCCCTACCTTTGCAACTCCAGATGTAAGATCATCTTTTAAAATCGTAATTATTCCTTTATCTTCGGATTTGGAATGGCCTTTAATTTCTTTACTGTCGCTGGGTTTACTTGAGTGCCCATGGTGACTTATCTTATGTGTTCCATGGTTTTGTTGTCCTTTTATTCCTAATTCTGAGTACGATTTGTCACTATCTTTCCCGTAGCTTTCTTGCGTTCCTCTGCTTGAACTAATTGAGAAACTCGATCCTGAACCAGCACCCCATCCAGAATGGATTTTATCGTTTTTTCCTTCACGAAGATGGAAACCAACGGGAATATTGTGTGCCTGGGTGGAATCGAATTCAGCTAACGCCGGTAAAATTCCTTTCGTTACCGGATTTATGGAACAAATTAAGAGGACGGCGAAGAACAACATTTTGGTGTTGCTTATCTCCTAAAAAAGAAAAGAATTTTATTTAAA
Organism: Ormyrus pomaceus; assembly: GCA_900474385.1. Taxonomy (NCBI): domain Eukaryota; kingdom Metazoa; phylum Arthropoda; class Insecta; order Hymenoptera; family Ormyridae; genus Ormyrus; species Ormyrus pomaceus. Next base: position 4,436 of record UCOM01002432.1, on the reverse strand, counting down.
TAAGATGCAGACGATTTGAATCCTCTCTTGAATCAAATTGTTTTACCTTTTTTGAGCAACAACTTTCTAGTCAGTTTAATTGCTTATATAACACTGCGTATTTTCCTTTGTAAACTGATAATTCTGCTTATGAAGTATTTATAAGCAATGGAAAAACAAAATTTTCATAGAGTTGATAAAATTGACGGCTTTATAAGTTATCAGCTCGTTTTACAGTTTTTCATAAGATAATGTTTTTGAACTGTATTAGAATTTGCGCTCATTTGTAAGTATCTAGGAAGTTTAAATATTGATGATTGTTGATTGATTCATAGTTTCCGTGTGTGTAACTACCTTTTGATAACAAGTGACTACTTTTTTGATATTTATTGTACCGATCTAACGATTATGGTATGAATTTAAATAATTTTTATTAAATAAAATCATAATTTTTTTAAACCGTGAGCAACGATTTGTTAAGTTTATATGCTTTACAGAAAAAATTATTCAATCTAAATAAGTTTTTCTTATTTAAACTTACCTTCATTTTTATTACATCAACTCAAAATAGAATCATTTTAAAATATGGAAAAAAACTTTATTTAAAAGTTGAAAATATAAAAATTGAAAAGTGAAAGAAATAATTCACAATGATGCATCGACTAGGCGATTTTATTATAGCGCTCAAAAATAAATAGTATACATTTTTCATCAATTACAGAAATAGGAACAAAACATGTAAGATCTATAAAGATTTCCAAAAATCTGTCATTTTATTTCTTTTATCCTTCTCCATCGTAACTAAAATTTACCTGTGTCTGAAAATATCATAGCATTAAGTTGCTTTAGATTTCAGCTTTCATTGTAAGCACATCCTCGTTTTTAGCTCTCGCACAACTCGACGTCCAAGAGATGAGGCTCGTTGCACAGAGGGAACGATGATGACCCAGGGGCGCTCTCTCAGATCTTCACTTCCGCCAGTGAAAGGTAGACGAATACTCGGACGCATGCACCAATACATTCTCGCAAATATAGTCTATATATCGGCTTATCGGAATTCGTTTTCGCTTGCCAGCAAAGTACATACGCAAGTGTCGATCTTCTGCGTGAGTGTAGATACTTTTGCATGTTCGTATGCGAAATTCTGTCTGGTTACGACGACGCATCTTGTTGAAAGCAAGCAGATGCGTAGTGTTTTAGTATTTCAAAAGTTACTCGGAAGGATTTTTTATGTTTGAATGTATGAACCATCATTGTCCTTACTTTATGAATTAATTCTAAATTTTTATTTTGGCCATATGTATGCGGTATGAAGGTATTAATAAATATTTTACTAATATAAAAAATTATCAAAAAATATTGTATTAAAATTTATTAAAATTTGGAATTAACATCAAATAAAAATTCAATGTAAAATACATTTAAAATGAAACTAAAAACGAACTCCAACCTTGGGCCAATATTGTATATTTGCTGTTCATTAAATTCTAAAATGGATATATAAAAATAAAATAATAATACAAAAATAAATAATTAATAAAATATAGAATAGTTTGAAATTATTTTGTTGAAATAGATTTTTTTTAATGAATCTAGGAGATAATATTGGAACGGTAAATTAGTTAGGAGGAGGCTAAGTGCCAATGAATTTGCTGCAGTTTTTTTCATTTACAAAAAAATTTTTTTAAATATTTTAACTGCTTTACCGTCTTAATCGTTGAGGAAGAAAGTTATATTAACATAGAGATTGACTTTACTCCGTCAATAAGCTCAAGATCGACAGCTTCGTTTTGGCAAATTGCACATTTGATTAAATTTTGTTGCTACAATTAATTTTTAAGAATTTCACATAATTATCGTTAACTTTGATACACTACTGTACAAAAACTCGCATTTTCATTAGATTATAATTCACTCGTGCACTCATTTACCTTATTCACTTCTTTATTTGACACTAAACGCGAGATCACCGAAACCATTCCGCTCGGAAGAGCGACTCCCGAATTCTTACAAAAGGGCATGATCGTTCCGTTAACATAAAAAATTTCAATAATTGTAAAAGATTTATTATTTAATATAATACGTCAATAATCTAAATATCATTAAATTATTACTTATTAGGCAATAAAATCTTATCACAATAATTTTATTATGGAGTACAGAATAAGCATTGCTTTACGTATACATATAAAAGTTGTCTACTTATAATTAACTACTTGTTAATTGTGCTCAATGTTTACGTACGATTTTTATGCGCATGAACAATAACGCCTCACGGAATGTCGCGTAATTCATAAAACAAATCACTTCACGACTCGATGTAGTTGGAGGTTAATTCATCTAGGTACAATTTCTTACAATATATAATCATTTGTAATACACTTTTAATATTTTTATTTTTCAATAATTATAAACAAAATTAATTATATTTTACAACTGCCACTATTAAAATATAATTAATTTCAAAAGTATTGAATATTTTAGTATCTGATTTTACATCACCCACCATAGGATATTTTAAAGATATTTAGAAAATAAATAAATGATTTGAAATGGACCTAATTGGTTCAATAAAAGTATGAATGCATAATTTTTTGAAAAGAGACGTTAAAATTGTCTTTCAAAAATTGATATTCTCTATTATCGGTATAAAATACACATTTTATACTACAATCTATATATTTCGAAAACGAATTTCTATAAATTTAATGTAAAAATTTAAAAAAAACGTCACTGCAGTATTTAATATACTAAGAATCCTCCCACGTCCAATATCAGCTTTTCTTCCTCCGCTTTACATTTTAAATTCAGTTTTACCCCTTAAAGGGGAAACAATCAATCCACGTCACCAAGCTGGCAGACTTCAGTGCTCATGATATTTTGCGGCATTTCTTAGGTATCTGGTTCAGTTTCGGAGTTAAGAAATTGTATGTTCAACATACTTAAATACAGTTACCAATTTAGTTATGAAGATTGAAAGTCCTGCTTGAACTACAAATATTCAGGGCGATCTTCTACAATAAATTATATAATGTTCTATTTTAACAAGTTAGAAAGTATTATACTTTATTGATTAAAATTTTTGTTAGAACATTCCGAGAGAAACTATATTTTCAGTTTTATGTAAAACTGTTTTTAATTACTGGTTATTGAAATAAAATATTTCACAAATATATTTAGGTTTAGAAATTTAATAAAAGTATTATAATTTTAATTGTTTTAGCGTTTTTTTTACAAATTATGGCAAAAATAATTTCAAATTCGACATTTTTTAAGAGAATTATTCATAATTATTAAAAATTATTTTATTTTTGTTTCCAAGTAAAGAGAAAATTTATAAATCTTTTTAGGTTTCAAAATTTACTTATTTTATACCTTGGTAATAAAACCATCTGGTGTCAAGAAATACTAAAGAAGAACTTCGTGCTAAAAAATATTTAGATTTTTAGTTATCGCAAAAGGTGAAGTGATTATTATTATATTAATCGTCATAAATTACCGTGAAAAATAAAGTTTGATAAAAAAATGTTATAAAGAATTACTGATATTGTAACTTCTAAAATTTAAACTATTCTTGAAAAGAATCATTATTTAGAAAGACGTACAAATTTCATTTAGAAAGAAGTAGTAGCAAAAATTAATTTTGTGATTGAAAACAAATTTAATAATATATAGACCCTTTTCTCAGTTTTAGTAGAAAAACACGTGAATTATTACACTATAAAATTTATTTTCTAAACGTTTTCCATTTAATAGAAAATATGTTAATATTAACAGAGGTTACTGCACAAACGCTTCATAATAATTTCGCATTAGGCTATTTTTACTTTAAGATTTCACCGTTTCCTGATGTATGAAACCCAAATCCACCAATGCCATTCCCTGAAAAAATAAAGATTTATGAGCATCATCACTATCCTATCTTTACCTATACCTATTTGCTGAATTCGATTTATTGGACCCTCACCTGCTTTAACATGTTCGGAGTCCGTACTTCCATGTACAGAAATACCATGGCTTGTTGTTTTAGTACCGTGGCCGCCAGAGCTTCCTTTGCTTTGTCCCGAGCTAGATCCGGATCCACCACTACCTTTTTTAGAATCCTTACTTCCGTGTATGGAAATACCATGGCTTGTTTTAGTACCGTGGCTGCCAGAGCTCCCTTTGCTATGACCTGAGCTAGACGCGGATCCACCGTGGCCTAACAAACCACCCAGTCCTAGACCTAAGGATCCACCAGAGCTCCCTTTGCTATGACCTGAGCTAGACCCCGATCCACTACTGTCTTTTTTAGAATCCTTACTTCCGTGTATGGAAATCCCATGGCCTGTTTTAGTCCCATGACCTAACAGACCACCAAGTCCTAGACCCAAGGATCCACCAGAGCTTCCTTTGCTTTGTCCCGAGCTAGATCCGGATCCACCACTACCTTTTTTAGAATCCTTACTTCCGTGTAT